>NW_023612777.1:0-56743 GCF_013339725.1 Rhipicephalus microplus | reverse complement strand
ATGACTGCTTCCAGCTTGCGTCCTGGAAACGCCCCTACTGCACCTCTTGTCACCTCTTACCCTTTCTTTGATTGCTTCTGTGCATGTATTTAAATTTGAGTCCTCGGCGATTGTCACATGCTGTGACTTTTCAGCTGAAGCGTCCTGCACCTGGGGTTACTTGGACCTGTGACCGCCGGCTGTTTTGTGCCCTCCCAGCCCCACCACTACTTCGCTGAAGCTGGTCTTTGTGACAATTGAACTGCCTGAGCCTGTTTTTTCCAAACTTGTTCTTTCTTCTTCACCGTTCTGGTTGCCGGTTTCCTACTGTTGTCTCTGTAGGCCTTTGCTTTTATCACCTTGGCTAGTGCTTCCTCAACGGACTTCATCCTTTCTTCCACTGCCCTTGTTTTCTCTTGCTCTGTCGCCAACCCAGTCTCCGGCACGGTGATTCTCATCAGCAGTTCACTGTGGGCAACCATCGTTTTTCTCCATTTTTTAGCTGATGCATCACCATTTTGTTTTTTGTCCACGAGGACGAGCATTTTTTGTGTCTCGAGAACCAAAAAGGAATCTATACCATGTCATGACTTCACTTTGCAGGAGCTCATTTTTTATCTTAGTTTCGACTAATCGAAAGGTTTCGTTTGTGTATATGTCCTGATGAGTGGAATACCCTTTTTCTTACAAAGCCTGCTTCAGGATTGAGGATATTTGACTGTTCACTTTACAGAAATCTCGCCTTAGATGTTATGATCTTTATATCACGCCTACTTCGAAAGAGGAGTGTGTTAAAGGGTCAATAATAAAACAAAGGGGAAACTATAATAGAATCGAAGAGGAAAATACATATTGTATTTCTGTAGCAATTATGCAGATTTTCCAGACGCATTCAAGGCGTGAACGCCAATGTCATTGACCTTCCGACAAGCAGTCCAGGGCGCATGCGCAACTATTACATGGAGTATTCGATGACATTGAAAAACACGAAAGGTTTCGCTAGAGTAAGGACAGATCGATGTGGTTGTATTGTGAATCATACGATAATTCATTCTCTTCACCGGCTTTTTCAATATAAGGATTCAGCAGAACCCAGACGCCAACAAGCTGAAAAAAAAATATTAAGAACCTACTCAGTTGGGGTTCGATTTCACAAGCCACAGCTTGCGCAGAGTTACTGCAGCCGGCGCTTCTGTACTGACATCAACCCTTGTGTTCTCTTTTCATCCCTGTCCTGCTCCTTTACAAGACTGCTTGATTTTGCGAGGAAGAGGCTTCCTGACATAGACAACACAGAGGCAGTAGCCTGACGAAAGGGGGCATCCGCCTCGCTTTTTAGAAAGCCATCGAAAAGGGGAGCTGGCTCAATTTTTTTTCGCTTCATTCAACATCTCGCCATTTCTCTCCGTGCATCAAAATGTAACAATCGTTCCTGCTTCGGCTGATTGAACACACGTTAACTCTATACGTAGTATAGTCACACCCGCACTATTGTGATGGTGTTGTGTGTATAGGTTTAGTGCGTCGCAATGTAAAAGCTAATGTTCTTGTTCTGTATGCTTTGGTGTGACCAAGTAAGCTGAATGAGGCTTGATCATTGACTCACACTCGTGACAACCTTCGTCTGACTAGGCTTTGCCAATCGCCACAAAGATGACAAGGCCGTGCTCCCCACCGTATCAGGCTGTAAGCGGAAGGCGAGACTGTTCTTTTTTTGCATGCCTGTTTTCGAATGTCGAAGAGGAACCTAATTTTCGCGTAATCATTGGCACGGTAGACCCTCAGACCCAATAGAATATTTGCGATAGGTTACAGTTGTTGTGGCATGGGACATTTGCATACAGATAGCGATAATCAAACTAAGACAGGTTACACTAGGACTGTAAGCTGCCTGAAGAAAGTCCGCAGGAGTGTTACTTTATTTGCTTTTCTTTGGTTTTCTCGTTCCCTGCTCCTATCTTTTTTTTCTTTTTTTCCCTGTGTTTTGTGTTTGTTTTCCTATATTTCTACTTATTTCTACTGTCATCAAGACACTCGAAGAATAAGAGGAAGAAGACTTTTTTTTGTGAGAACACGCTGCAATGGCTCTACTATATGTGCCTTTGCTTGCGTTGCACGAAGCTACAGCAAACGATAATGACAGAACTCGACAACATAGAACAATTAGGCACCTTAAAATACTTTTGGGTTTTACATGCGAGAGCCACGATTTTGTTCTGTGGACCAAATTATAAGAAATTGCCTATTTTTTTCTTGCGTTTCCATATTGTGCCACTTGGATATACAAGGATGTATTAGAGTTTAAGAAGGGCTGGTATAGTGTTTTTATGGTGCCTATAAATTTCTGTTGCGGAATTTCGTGCCTATATTCTCTCACGTGCCTACAAATGCTCATAATCGGTGCCTATATGATTCTTATTTAACCTAAAATTTTGCTTTCGTGTACTGTTGAAGACCGCTCTGAACATTACCGGGCCAAAGTGAGCTTTCGAGACTTTACAGGGTGCAATTAATACTGCATCTCAGAAGTTCCTATCAGCACTCTCAAGGCTAGAAGGCTCCTTCACCAATAGAAAGGCCTATTATCCCACACACATGTGTTCATACGCGTCGCGCCGTATGCTCGGCATCTCCCCGGCGTCTGCTCCCATGCGTATGAAACAGGAAGGGGGTGTTTTTGGGAAGCCGAAGGACGATTGATAACGAATGCGAAACGTTGCCATGTCATCAGTGGAAAGTAGAGTGTAGGTGAAAGAAAATAAATCGGATACCCACGTGGTTTTTGTGTTGTTTATCATTTAGTTTTTAAGGACGCTTAGGCAGGTCTCATGAGAAACTTTATTAAGACACTGGAAGCTGTTGCGTGCCCAATAAAAAAATTTGTACAAAAAGTTTTATTGGGCTTATTCCGAGCCGTGAA
Organism: Rhipicephalus microplus; assembly: GCF_013339725.1. Classification (NCBI taxonomy): domain Eukaryota; kingdom Metazoa; phylum Arthropoda; class Arachnida; order Ixodida; family Ixodidae; genus Rhipicephalus; species Rhipicephalus microplus. The sequence goes on along the minus strand of NW_023612777.1, from coordinate 53,844 downwards.
AGTATACTGTGAGAAGGTGAGCCTAAAACATTTGCGACTCGCCCGGTGTAAATTACGCAAGGCGAAGTTCTTCCATGCCTTCCCCAGTATCGGAGCAAGTCAGAGCCAGATGCCCACACGACACTGACGCATGAACACGTCGCGTACGCAAAGGTTGCATTCGCATGACATGTTTGAACCAGGGTGTGCACGCAAGCAGTATTGTCACGTTTCGGCGGTCTTTGCATTTTAGTGTCTGTATCTGTGCGATGGATTCCTTTGTGCGCACCCGTTTGGAGAAACTGGCATGGATCACGTATCCTTACCACGATACATAGCGCTGCACCACTGTCCGTGAGAAGAAATTTCTCTAAACACAAAGTCAAGGCTGCTTAGCCTCGCGTCCCGCTTGATACGAAGTTAAAAAATAAATAGCGCGCAGCGATTCTCCTTTACGGTTTGATATGTCGATCAAACTTCATAGTACTTTTCAACCAACATATTGCTCAATTTACACACTTCACCTCAAACAATTTTAACAGTGTCAAGTACTACTTTGACGTACGCAGGACCAATGCTTATTCTATACGTCACTTACACGATCAGTGGGCGCACGCCCATGAAGTGAAGAGCAAGCGGCGTTGCGCCAAACAGTTTGTTTTTTTTTCGGTGCGCTTAGCGTCGCAAACCTTAGCAGATGAGATAGTGAGCACCCAGTGCATGCATTTCTCTTTCCTGCTAGGAACGCTCAAACCTGGCGAGGGCTTTTTAGAGAGTTCATTGACATATTAGTAATTGACCGTGTGCAATCACACCGGTTATTACGATAGTGAAAGTCACTTCTGGCCTGTTAGCGAACTAGGTATAGTGAACTCGAACGAACATTAGGTCTGGCTATATGCTCTTGAGCTGCTCTTCGCAGTCGTGCCAAAGGGACCCAGGTGCGTGTTAATTTGGCGGTGGAAACCTAAATCACGATACTGGATAATAGAAGGGGAGAACATGTTCTGCGAATCGTGTGTGAAAAAATATCGCATGGCTGTGCTAAATTATTGACGCTTTTGTACCATCACATTTCTTTTAGCTTTCCTGCCACGAACACAGGTCCCGCATGTTTTTCTCAAAAAATTCGAATTTTTGTAAAAATTCATTTCGCCTATATTTGCAATTTCGGGACCCTTAGACTGTGTTCTGCCAGCCTATTTTTGGCGCCTAAAAACAGATTTTTATTGCCTAAAAATCTGGCCCTAGTTTAGAGCCTCACTGTAGGGTGGGGGGTCTCAAATATTTTACACCACCTAGATATTTTCAGCGTGCACTTAAATCTAATTTAATGGGCGTTCTTGGCATTTGGCCACCATCGACACCTACAGCGAAAACCGCTAAAGAAACGATGATAAAGAAATGTCAACGTTTGGTAGCATCAAGTGGAAGCCCACTCAACGTTCAGACTAACCTGCATCACTTTGTAATAATTAGCCTGGTGTAGCTATCGCAGAAGCCTCTGCTCTCTGCAAATTTTCTTCCAGTGCTAAATCTTAGGAAAAAAGAAGCAACGTGGTTGCCAAACATATGTGTTAACCATTGTATACGCTAGAGTACAATGCAGAATACGACTTGATTGTTATAGGAAGCAGCTCATCTATTATCAAAACTTCTAAAGACCAACAAGGCGACGGGACTCAACTCTAATGTTAAAATCTCGCAAAATGAAAATTGTATCATTACTCGATCAGCAAACGCTATTTGCTGCGAGTGGCCGAGTGACTGCGCCACTAAATGAACGATGGTTTCTAAAAACGTAACATTGCCAATAATTCTCGGAGGCCTCCTAAAAACTTAATTGAAGGAAAAAACTCAGTTCATTTGTTAAATCACAAATAACGCTAAATACTTCAGCTTTTATGACATAAAACTTGATAAAATATAGAAAGCATGAACGAATTGTGTGGAGTCACTCGCGGTGTCAATTAGAGTTAATTTATTAACATTTCGTTCTTTTACTACATCTATAGTCTATTCGAGAAACGAGTGCCGTAGATTAGCCCTTCAATGCAACCTTTCATTCGCTCGAAGCACTGCACTTCCTCAAACCTCTGTAGTGCTTGTTGCCTAATAGCAGATGAGCCGTGATGATGGATAAGAAGCAACAAACAAACATAAAATGGCCGTCCTAACTAGCGCGGGTGCTATGAGGGTAGTTTGTACCAGTAATTATCCACACAAGCGCGTAAACAGAGGGCTTCGGATGAGCGAGGCCGCTTTTCTGCAGCGGAAGCTTGGCAATTAGGCGTGGCCTCAATTGCTAATCACCTTCGTAGTCGTTGCTTTGTGCTCCACAGTACCGTTCGGTCGGCCCCTACGCCACAATATAACCGCGCCAAAGAAAAGTCGGATTCGGACTTTCCAGGAAGGACCGAGCAATTTCCCGTTTACAAACTGTATGAATTGAGCAGTCAAACATTGCTTGTATTATTTGTCCCATGTACGGTTATATATATGCATGGAGCGTGTCAAAAGAAGGCATTTCATGTGCGGAATATGCTTTCACTGCATACCTATTTGCGGTAACTTGCCGTGCGTGCTCCTTTCCGTGTTTATGATTGCTGGCCCGTTGCCCGTGTTGACAACTGCCTGGCATAGTTGATGTCAGAATGTCTGGAACCTTCCAGATTGTTTTAGCATCATCTGATGGCTTCGGCGTGCAGACGCTAAGAAGTGGGTCTTTCTTCGAATGAACTGAATGAACTCGCACACCAGTGATACAGGTCGAACGTTCGACAATGCATGCCTTGCCGCAGATTAGTTTTCATCTATTGCTGATGATGTGTTTGTCGCCATCATTGTAGAGTGTAATTTTCTGCAGTCTCATGTTTTGTTCCTCGGCCAATAGTTCGGCCAAATAGATAGTTTCATCCTGGACACACAACCTGCTGCGTTAGTCCACGTCACAACCATGTTACATTACTGTTTTACAAAAAAAAAGAATGCATGACCTCTACCTATCTGTATTTGCTGGCGAGATATCAGCGGCAAAAGGGAGTACTCGGACTTCGTTACTTTGCAGCATGCATTGAAGTTCGAAAATATTTGAGTTCGCCTTCACCTTTGCAATAATTCAAATATTCACTTATTTTATAGCAGGTTACCCCTAAACGCGATATTTGTGTGTGAAAGGCGCTCTCTGAGTTCATTTCAGATTCTTAAGCTTCATCGGTGCGTCGTTGTTGATGGAAATATAGCAATTACTTAACCTGCATCCGTATATTGCGCCTGAATGGTTGCGTACATCTTTTTATGTATACATCAGAAAATGCTCAGCTCTACAATTCTGAGTACATCGGGTGTGTTGCATTTGCATTGCAAAACGATTGAATCTTCGAAGTATTTCTGAAGAAAATTTACGTCAGATGATATAGAATATCTTTTTTTAAGCGTACCCAGAGGTCCAGTGAACCTCACGTGGTTTTAATACCGAAGCAAGTTTTTATCAGAAGACTTGCAATGGCTAAGCTGCCGAAGATTAAGATTGGGTTTATGATTTATTCCACAAGGCAATTGCCATTTGACATGAGTGAAAGACATACTGCCATTTTTTCTCATGAGTGAAGCTGCATCTGTAATTAGAGTTCTCTGCGCAGTATTGATCACTGCATTTCTTCAAGCGGAGCATCTTTGTCTCGTAAGAGAAAGGCAGCAGGAATAAAAGAGAGGTAGAAAGGAAACAAATCGTGGGCTAATGAAGAAACGTGGCAACAAATTTCACAAACTAAAACTTTCACAAAAGAAAAAAAAATAGGGCAACCACTGGGGAGTTCACGCATAGTCCGCCGAGACATAGTCGTTCACTTCAGCACCCGCACTGCAAAAGCAGGCTCCACCCTTCGGTTCCAGGTGCACGAGTCCCATTACACAACGCCCCCTAGTATGGCTCCTAATTAAAATTGATCCAGCTTACAGGAGTGCTGTGCCGTGTCCCCTTCTCTCTCTTTTTCGCGGTAAGCTAGAGGATAAAGCGGCATCGTTCAAGAAGGCTCGACCCAGAAATTGAGTTAAGAAACTCAAGCGAAACTCATATCCCACGAAGTGGAACGTGTGGGTTTCTCTTGCGGCTGCAACGAAGTGCCCATTGCATAAGTGGAAACTGGAGCCTAAAGGTTATTTCGACATGCCTTCTTTTGTGGTGTTTTGTTTAGCGTAGACTGGTTTCTTGGAACGTGTTACAGGTATCAAATATTAGAGTTTAAAAATGGTTTAAGTGTTTTTGTTTGGCCAGCTACTCTTTTAAATACTGCTCTTCACTCTCCATTTGGAAGAAGATGTAGTAGAGGTTAATAAAAATTTTAATATTTATTATTGTTAATAAAGACCTAGTTCAACATATTTGCCCCCATTTTGCTGTTTGTTTCTTCCAATCACTTGGTTTTACGCGAAAAAGTTTGTTTTCCATTCAATAATTTGCTCCTCCAAAAAAAAAAATCACCATAAACAGCTGTCTGAACATCAACCATAGCTTCTAATAGCAACCCAATTCCAACATTGATTTTTTTACATTTTCGTGTATTAAACGTAGAAGAGGTGTAGACAACTACTTTACAATGCTTCAGTTGGAACATTAGAGCAATCCCAGTCTAATTATTCGAACTAAGAGTTTCAGCTTTGTGGGTTCTCAGTCTCGCATCTGCAGGGACCAGTTTTACAACTTCTTAAGTGCATTGATCATATACAATAAATTTTCGAATGTGCATCATAATGAATCTATATAGGCACTTTGTGTGGTCGCTATCGCATTCTAAATTGAAGGAGCAGCCTTTCTCCTTGCAGAGATAGAAGATGCGCAATGAAGCAATACCAAAATTGATTGCATAGTATGAATGATCTACTTTGGCAATATTACCTATACTCATTTTGAAGCAATTCGACGAAGTAAAATCCAAAGTTTTTGAATGTATTTCGTGAAGTGATATTTGGAAGGTGAGATGTAAAGCACGGATTTGTTCACTGAGGACATGGTGCAAATGATTGTCTTCAATTATACCACAAATTTTACTCGAAGAGGCTGTGCTTTCATGTGCATTTTTCTTCTCACAATAATTTCATCGAACATATTTAAGAGAAAATACAGATACCTTAAGCGCACTTTTGTTTCAGCGTCTCAAACACCCCGGCTCCATGCTTCGGTAACTGAGCAACTTCTATGAAAATTAGTACCACAAGTTATTGCTTGTGGCGTACGAGTGTTGAAATTATGTTGATATTATAAACAGTACCTTTCATTTTGATATCTCAAAAATAACTTTGCACAATCATAAATGTCTGCTTCAATTTGCCGCCGGTGTTTTGTCTTGTTGCTAAGTGAAGCTACCTAGCTCCCGTTGCTTTTCGCCTATTTTTTTATACTTCTGGCATTTCCAATGTTCTTAAAAGGTGTACATTGATGTGCATAGCAGCGTATAAAAATAACCTAATGACAAAGAAGATATCGTGTTTTGTGCGCAGTCTTTTCTCGCCAGCTGCGAAATACATGGCTCCTGTTTAAATTCAGTGTAAAGTATGAGGTGGGATAAAAGTTGCGATGTGGAAGCTAAAACAAGCTTTGACACGCTCGACACCCCCAATTTCGGTGACCGCCAGTGCTGTTGCGCATCGCCGCCTATCGACAGGAAAGCGGTCCCCATTTCTTGCTGCTTCGAGAACACGGCTGCCATCGATCATCCATTTTCTTGCTCGGGGCTTCTTTCAAAGCGCGAACGAGAAGCGCAGAGACGCGAAACGTGATCGGAAACACCACAGCATTTTTGGTGCGATGCTAAATCTCTGCGTGCGCGGAATAATGGTGGTGATGATGAAATTGGGTATTCTTTTCTTAAAACAATCAGGAATTGAATGGCGGCCATCGCATTGCAATAGAAGGGAAATGCTAAAGGCTTATGTAGTGCTGGATGTCACTGGATGTTGAATATTCACGGGTTATCTAAACTATCCAGACCTGCCGACTTGACTCATGTTGTTGTCCCGACACCTAAGAATTTTGAAATTATTAAAAATATTGCAGCAACATTCGTCAATGCTATTGTATGTGCAATGTATTCAAATTGAGTGCGAGTACTCTAAATTATTTTGAGTTAGTTTTTGCATGCACCAGCACCAATTCAACCTTGGAAACAGTAGGTCAATCAATAGTGCCTATGGCGGCGCATTGATGATATAATGACTACTGCGTTGCGGAAGTAATAGTAATGGGCATTTATATTCATGGTAATTGTCTCTGCTAATTATACCGAATGATTTTTCAAGAATTCAGGAAGAGATTTTCTTTTTCTGTGGTGTTGCTCGCTTTTATGTATGCGGCTGCCAGTTGTTAACTGTTGCTTCTGACTCTCATTTTCTGCTGTGTCATTCTAGCGTTCAGAATGGTTGAAGCATGACGACAGCAACAATCGTATACCCTGCTTCATATCCTAGCCTCAATTCTACGTGCGCCACTCGAACCCTTCTAAAGGCCACTGTAACATAGACTGACTATGTTTGCCTGCATAAAAAGATTGCCCAGACATGTCAATTATAACCAAGTTAGCACGTGCTGGGCCAAGTGAACCTTTTCTTCCATTGCGGATCAATAAGTGCGGCTACTGGTCATGGCCGCTTTCGCAACGCCTTGCTATAATGAAGCATAGTGGTCAAGTAATATCTTCGAAAGTGCATACTTTACCGACGAAGAGGATATCGCCTTTATGATACATGAAGAAATTGACCATCTAACGTGACAGCCGCTTCTTCTGCTCTAGGTACTGGCATACGTCAAGAATTTAATCAAAATAACTTTGAATTATCGCCTAAGAGCTCAAAACACACGGCTCCCACTGAAAGCAACATTGCTTAAAAACTAACTTTAGTTCACTAGAAGAAGGCTGTGGGTTCACTGTCTACTGCAATGAAAAGGTTCATCGTCCTGATCAAGGAAAAGCTAAGCATTATTACAAACGAAACATCGAAACGTTAATGCTGGAAGTACCAAGCATAAGAACAGCTTCTACGCACAACTTCCGTGTCAGTGCCCCTAAAGCTAGCTCCGACGAACCGCACGAGGCGCGCCCTCCCCAAACATTTCCCGATCCTGACCACTTACTGAGCCCAGTTATAAAGAATACCTGCATTCAGGGACATGCGCAGTGGCCCTCGTTGCGGGGTCATATAACCATCAAAGTGGGCGACGGTGAGAGTGAACGTAGTGGGTAGCTATCGAGGTTTCCGTACAAGGCCTATATTTCAGTCAAGCTTACAAGCTGCAGGTGTCCGAGCTGTGAATTTATGATAACTGGGGAGGAGTAAACCGTTCCCTTCATTCTTTAAATTTACTCTCATTTTCATCATGATATCTTTCACTCGTCTTTCACCTTCTTACTAACCTGAATAATTCGAGGGCACGTGGTGGGATAATGTGAACAAAGTTAGTCACTGACACGGTCACAGTTCGAGTTAAACTTTCCTCAGTGGATGGTGCCCCTGACTTATTTTCGTTACTAAGGCATCAAGTTAATCTAATTATCCAGCAGAGCTCCGTCATCATAATGTAATTGCAGAAGTAACGTACCACATCTGGGCCCAAGTACTTGGAGCGACAAACTCGGCTGCGGAACTTACGTTCCGTTTTCTATGTGCCAACGTGCCCTTATTGGTTTGTCACACTGATACAATTAGCCCTGTATTAAGACATATTCATACTATTACTTGCAGGCTCTTATAGACCAAATCCCAGACCATTCAAGAGGTAAATGAAGTAACGTCCCCTACAATTCTCGATGCGGTAATCCGTGGCAGTTCAACGTTATTTGGTAAAAACTTTGTCGGCGCAAATTTAAACATCGTGACCGTACTTGGTGCATAAGCCGGAAACACGGAACACTTTTTGTGGACACATAGAGAAAAACAAGTAGGATTGCTTTGCTTCCTGATCACTTCGGAAGCCTGATCATATTGCGGACTTGAGCTTCATTGCTTATATACATTAACCTAGGCATGAAAAGAACAGCACTGATACTTTATCTCTTCCCCCATGTAGGGTTGGAAACCGGGTTTACCCTGGTTAACTTTTCTGCCTTTCCCTGGCTTTTCTCTCTCTTTCTCCAAAGTAGACATAAATTAGAGCCAGTTCAGCAAAATCGCAAAGTATTTTTATGCTAGCTGTATCAATATTTGTCCCTTGATGGTGCTTGTGCAAAGCTCTGCGTCCACTTTAAGTCTGTTGGCTGTAAGAATAAGAAGCCTAAAAATAGCTGTGCGTCCATAGATTCTGCCTCGTTGTTTTTCCAACCAACGTGCGGGAAAAAAGCATCGTCCTTCTCTTCCTGCATCACTCTCTTTTCAAAACTATATTCCACGTTATTCTTCTATGGAGGAAGCAGGCGCTTTCATCGCAGCCACCCAGCCATCTGAAGACGTTGTTAACTTCGGTGAATAGATGACCTGTGCGTTAGCAGGATCTTTGGCCATGTGAAGAACCGCGGAACAGGGCGGCGGTATAAAAACCAGCGTACGGGCCGCATGGTGTACGATTTTCCTGTTCTTTTTCCGTACACACGCTGTCTTTTGTGCGAGTTGACAAAGAGCGGAGGCGAGCCGAAAGCACTTTATTTTCGACGCATCTGTTTGCCAACCATGGCGAACCTGCCACGAGGCAAAAAAAAAAAACTGCAGCAGGGAAGCTCAACCAAAGAGCTGGATAGGGGTAAAAAGGGCCGCCACTAGGTGTGACAGGTTATGCTTCGTGCTCACGCCTGCGTTGTTGCAGAACGCGACGTGGCCATCGGAGGTGGTCATTCAACGCGCGAGTCTTTTATGCGGCCGCTGAATTTATTAAAGTGACGTCAACTTTCACGCTTATCTCCCGCAAGCGCGCCAATAATGACACTGTGCACAACTTTCGCTTGTTTTCTCTCTGGTGCAGCTTGATGAAGACTGCCTCGCACATAGTCTCTTCGCCAGGCCACTCTCGTGGTGCGATCTATCTCCGCAATCTTGTATTTTTTTACGCTTTGACATTACTGTCGAGCTATCGTGTTGCCTCATAACCACAAAAAGCGCAGGTTTTGTTGTTTCTTTCTTTATTTCAAGAAAAACAGGAATGCTCTAGTGAGGTGACAGAAGCTTTTATTTCCTGTTTTTCATGTGGGTTATTTGCTTATCAGTACCAGGATACCAATGCTGCTTTAAAAAGGCCGCGTGAATGGCGAGCCATAATACAAGCCTGCCGTAATTGAAAGAGTTGTCATGCCTTGAAACTAAGACGACGCTTAGTTTCAACCTTAGTTTGTAACATCCTTAATAATAATAAAATACATTTGGTAGTTCAAATCCTACTTTACAACAGTAGAGTTCCTGTTAGTTTTTTTGGCTTCATTGGTGTATTTTACAAAGAATGTTTCATCGAAAGTCAGCCCCCAGATAAGAAAAGCATTTCTCGTTGGCTTAAGCAATAAATGTATGTTACAAGTTTGTATAATTAGGCGAGAAATATATTACTATACATTTTCCCAAGATTCTCTCGCTGACCATATAAAGAACGACTGGAGTCATTCCATACTACAGTTATATTGTTCGTGAACCGCAGGAGAATTTGTTGTCAGGCACAGATAAACCAAAATGTCTCTATATGGCAAATGAATTTCCTTGAGCAAGCGTATGGTATCATCTTTCTTTAAGTTCATAATTATGCGCCGGATGTTACCTTGGCTATAAAGCAAATATGAGCAAGGGTAATATTGAATAGTGGTCTGATCATACTTTTTTAAAAGTTCCTACATAAAAGAGCTGGCAAGCTATATTCGTCCTAAAGAGCATGACTAGGAAGGTTGTGAAAAATGGAACAACTTAATCAAGGAGCACAGCATGGCGGTTAGTTGTCACGTAGTAATGGTTTCAGGCGCGCGATGGTGTGCTGGACTTCTCCGTATTCTGTGTTGGGAAATATTGAATATTTCTGGCGCTGTTGTACGCGAGCAGTATTAAAAAAGCGACAAAGAGTACTCAGCATTCCATAACATAATATCTGTTGATAAGTGGGTTTTTTTTCGGAAAGGAGTAATTGGATGTTTCTAAGTTACGCATTTGGCTTTCCCCAGCATTTTTTTAACACGTTTCCTGTGAGCATTGTCTGCACATTTTGTGTGAAACTAAAAGAAACTTTGTTGAGACATTTGGTCTCGAAATTGAGCTTGAGAAGCTGAACTTCTTGTCTTTATGAAGACGTAGGCACCTGTATGACCAAGATACACGCGCCTAGAGTATGCACGAATCAAATTGAACAAGGATTGTGAAACTCAATGATATATGAAAAATACCGCCAAAGAAACGGAGCTACTTGCCCGTGTGCCTGGGATCTCTGCGCAGCCTCTTTCCGGCATCGAAACGCGAACACTAAATGGACGAGGCGGAAGCAGCCAAGCAGCAGTCATGGCTAGTGGACCAAGACGCTAACCCATTTTCAGAAATTGGCCACCCATCCGACACACAAAAGATAGGCACTGTACGGAGGCGGTCAAGTGAGAAGCGCTCAGCATGCACCGCATCGGTTCCTCGGTGTCTTTCTTTAAAATGTTTTGTTGTTCATCTTCCTCTAATATATATAGCCATATTCATGTTTTCTATACTGCCGCTGATTCTTCAGTCATTTTTTTTTCTTGCACGTTAAATAACCCCAGGTGGTCGAAATTTCCGGAGCCCTCCACTACGGCGTCTCTCATAATCATATGGTGTTTTGGGACGTTAAACCCCACAAATCAATCATCATTTTCCTTTCTTTACGCAGAAACCAACAGGGCCTCTAGGGCTGGCGCACACATTAAACTGGAGCCAAAGCGCTTATAACACTGCGTGAAATGATAATCTCCTCAAATTATTTCCCTCCACCGATTCACTATGTTTCTCTCTCTTGTTTATACTCTCGATCCTCACGTGCACGTGATCTTACTTTCTAGAAAAGCTATTTATAGATTATAAAAGAATAACCGAAGATATAACGCACTCTTTGAACGCAATATCATGAAATTTGTGTCAAAACACAGCTACCATGGCGTCATGATAACCAGCAGCACTGCTAATAAGGAACTCATATCCTGAAATTCGGCGACAGCATCGCGGTCAGTGTACATGCATACACTCACGAGGTGTCATGAATGAGTCAAAGAGATTTGTGAAGGGCAAGAAGAGCTAAGGAAAAACAGAGGTTAGCCTAGAAAGCTTGGCCGCTATTTGCAACGCCTGATGGTCTCATTTCGTGCTGTATTGTGCTACATATACCCCTTAGCAAAAACGTTCACATAAAGGTGCCAGTAACACCGAAGCTTCCTCGCGAATGGTTGCCCGGGGATTTCATGACCATAAAGATGCATCCTTAACGCGCAGCCGCGATGAGGCGATGAACGCACACTAGTCTGGCTATAATGGATGCACTGCATTGCTGAGGCGACCTTTGAAGTTTATACTGTGGGGGCAGCATTGTTCTTGTGGTTGCCGCTGCTAGTGCTACATCATTCGGGCTTAACGATTACATGGTCTGGCCAAGAAGGCAGGTAAGCGGTGTGCTTAAACCTCCAGAATATGCCATTACCTAGCTCGATGCCACAAAAATAGAAAGGTTCACAATTTATACACGTAGAACTGTTTTAAGTACACACCGTCCAATTCGTGCGACACATTGTACAACATTAAAATTATGCGTTATTAATACCACAACATCAACGTCGTCATTATTCTTGGTGTAAAGTTAACTATAAACATTTGTTGAAATCATAAGTATCAAGACAAAAAGCATAATCTGTGTGTAATGTTTAAACTGAGGAACTGTTGTACAATTCTTAAATTCATCAACATTGTTGTGGTACACGTTGTATGAATAGATAGTTTCATATTCAAAGATTTGCATCCGGAAATTTGTTCTAGGTTTTTTTTATGACCATGTATGTGTTGTGCAAGCTGCTCTGTCATTACTGATTTGCGAATGCGCAAGTTTCTCTATGTACAGAAAAAAGAGAAGGGTAACCAAGTTGGCGAAGGTTCAAGCTCAAAATATTTACAACGCTAATAGACCGGGTCAAAGAAGGGCACTACATGATCGCTGGTGTTATGTCTAGGTTAACCTAGCTGTGTTGGTGGTTTGTAGTTTTCATGCATTCTCAAGTGAGATATGTTTGTTTCATGAATGGGGTTTTTATTCTTAATTTAAAAGCATATTACACCTACGTTTCCTCAAAATAGAGCCATGTTTTTCTATTTAAAAAATTTCAGTGTAGATATTTCAGTATCCGTCAGCCTCCGTTTTCGGTTGTACAAGATATCATAGGCTTACACTGTATGACCCTAACATACCGTGACTCAGCAATGACCACTGATTGCATATTCGATGTATCGGTTCATTCGGGCCATACATTCCCAGGATTTGGGGACAGGTATACATGGCGCAATATGTCAGACGCAGCAATGGCCACTGCCCACAATTGAGTGGAAAGAATGTGAAAAAAAAATCATCCCCGACGAAAAAAGGTGGTCATCCAAAACAACCCAAATTACACGGATCAGAGGACTACAAGAGCATACTGGTGAAATCCCACTATCACAGCGCGTGACCTCACAGGACAATTGAACATAGCCTATAGTAAACACATGTGGCCGCATTGGTATATATTAATCATCAGGGTAGCCACGCGGCTTTTTGTGCAATGCTATAATTTTACCAGAATGTTGCAATAAGCCTGCTCTACAAAAAAACAGCATTAATATTTTAGGGGAGAATTTCCGTAGGGTGTAGGTCTGTACATCCCATGGGGTTGGTTGTTGGTGATGTAGGTAGCCACCGGCGGCACATACCCGCTCTAGAGCGGGTATGTGCCACCAATGGCGGTACCTGTAGTTGATGATGTCGTTTATACTCGTTGGTGCATTCCACGCTGATACCGAAGACAGGCGAACATTTGGCTTACCCAACATGTGGCTTCTAGATATGCACTCAGATGTATATCATATGACAGAAACCAACCACGACCGAGAAACATGCATTGACCTAGTATTTGCAAGTTTTCCGCTGCAGCCTATACAAGAACACCTCATCCTTCATTTCACGGACCATAAAGTCGTCATAAAGAAGAGACATCGCAAGCCATCCATCGTCTCTAAGAACAAAGAAAAGTTGATTTCTATATATACAAACAGAGTGTTTCTCATGATGTCTTCACATCATGATCGACTGGGCGAATTACACGCGCAAGATTCACGGTTTTATTGACGATTCTCTCTGGAGCTTCGCCCTCTCATCATAATTCATCCCGTAGATATGCTGTGATTTTTCGTTAGTTTTTTTATGAGATAAAATTTTTTCTGTCTATTTCAAATTTTGTTATGGCAGACCATCATTTGCTGACGAGAGATGGAGCTACTTAAACATGTTCACAAAATCGTGCTCATATACCTAACATTCCGTCTAACAGAAATCTCAGTTCATGTTTCGGCAGAAATCACTTCACGTGTGTTCGTTGATTTGAAGAAAGCGCGACTGAGAACAAGTTCAGATGGATGTTCGCCGACGCCGTGACGTCAAGCAACGTCACCAATAGTGATGTGAAAAATTGCGACGACTGGATGGAGTCGTCACAATATTAAAAAACGACACACTTACTGACTTAATCGTGACAATATTCTGACTTCACACGACGACGTCTTCAAATGACAGTGTGACTTGGGTAAAGCTGTGGCCATTACATAGGAAGTGCAAAGCCAGGGGACGTGCAAAACTCCCTTCCCATGCCTCCGGAACGGAATGCAAAAGTAAGTCAATGTTGTGGGGTGTTTACCGTCACTAAACTACGATATGATGTTGAAGGATACCATAGGTGAGGGCTGCGGAAATAGTTAAACACTTGGAGGTATTTTACGTAAGACAAAATAGAAGGGCCTTAAATATTTTCTCCAGCGTCGAAACAACAGCCGGTCCTAGGGCTGTCGGGTCAGCAGTTGATGCAAAATCAATAAACAAAATGCAGCAATCTTTTTATTGGGGAAACATTTAGACCAGCGTAGTTGGTAGTCACAAATAGCGTCTGACAGCCCCCATTCGTCCCACAAAGAAAAAAAAACCTTGAAAGATGGAAAGAATAAACAGAACATAGCTTTGGAAGGCCGCTGTTGCGACTGGATACACCAGCCAAGAAACAAATTAATATATTTCTCGCTTTTGGTCGTCTTAGGCGAATGGATGATGTATCTTGTGATTTCTTTAGAGCCGAACCAAAGTGGATTGTTCGGCAACTAAACTTTATTCCTTTATGCACACGTGCGGGGCTATATTCATTTGTTAAGAGAAAGCCATTGAAAGAAGGTTCCATTCATTTGTCAAGAGGTTTTCATTTTCAAGGCATGACGCAGCAAAAACAACGATTTAGCTTAGCTTTTGATTTCTATTGGCAAACTTGTATCACACTAATTGTACAAATGCACAATGTTCGAAAGTTTTATGTCAGTTTCTAGGCTGCGAAGGGTACAAATGTATTATTCTGCTCCATTTGCGGCGAAATGGATGGTTCTGTCTTTCAAACCACCCGTTGTGGAAGTAAAAATAATCATGTTGTCTGTCGAAGAGGCCGTACATAATAGAAGTATGTGCCGCGTACAAACTTGGATGCACACAGCGAGGTTGGGCGCTTATTCATGACTTAGTTTTAGTCAAAGAAACCAAAAACACCGGTGTTTATGCAACGTGAACTGCTAATTCATGTAGGCGCATGTGACGCGCCAGCTTTCTCTGTGATGAATTCTGACTGATGGGTTGCGGGCGCAAACGTCTGTCTTTATTTTATCTTTAAAGAAGCCTCAACAGTCTAACATGCCAACAGGTAACTATTGCGTCTCCAAAAGTTTCCAAGTTAAGCTTAATATCCCCCTCATTCGCCAGTCAGGTAAACGATGGTGAGCTTGACAAAGAGCCTATGAACCGGCGCAAGACGCAGGCTAGGTACTGGCCACAGAAGTTTTTTTAGGTGTGACGCTCCTTACCCCGTGGGTCATTCCCTCCTCTGTAGTAAAAGTAGTATGTAACCACCTCTAGTTTGCCCCGCCGCGGTGGTCTAGTGGCTAAGGTACTCGGTTGCAGGTCGCGGGATCGATTCCCGGCTGCGGCAGCTTCATTTTCGATGGAGGCGGAAATGTTGTAGGCCGTGTGCTCAGATTTGGGTGCACGTTAAAGAACCCCAGGTGGTCGAAATGTCCGGAGCCCTCCACTACGGCGTCTCTCATTATTATACGGTGGTTTTGGGCATTAAACCCAACATATGAATCAATCAATCCATGTGTCCAACCATGCGTCCATCCATCTGTCTGCCCATTCATGCTTCAGTCCCTCCATCTCTCCGCCCATCTGTCCGTCCGTCCATGAGTCTGTCGATCTATGCTTCTCTCCATATGTGCGTCCATTATTCCGTTCATCCGTGCATCCGTTTATTTGACAATCGCTTCATCCGTCAGTCGGGCTGTTCATGCGTCCACCCTTTCGTCCTTGCTGCCATCCGTCCTTTCGTGCACGGACCCATTCGTCCGTCCGTCTGTTCGTCTGTCCGTGGCTCCGGACGAACGGATGCTTCGCCCCACTGATCATCATTCACTCCGTGGATATGCTGTTTTTTGATAAAGCTGACAAATTCGCGCTGGTAATTCATAGGCAATTGTTAAGAAATGATGTGAGTAAGCCGAACGATCACGCTAACGCTGGTTTGCGAATACGGGGCTTAGATTCGCAAACATAGGTGCCTGTTTAAAAACACTGCGTCGGTGGAATTTTCGGAGCCCCACAATGCATTGCGTGTCATAGCATATTGTAGTTTTTGTATGTAAAATGCCATCACCTATTATTATTATTATTATTATTATTATTATTATTATTATTCGCTATTTTGGGAACCATTGAGCTGCTTACGAAGGCTTTACTCCTAAGCCTATCGGGATACCAAGCCGCACGATTACATGCCTTCGACATTCTCAAACACTTTACTAGTTCAAACACAGAGACGCGATGGTTCCTAGATTCCCTTCAAAGCATCCGCACAGACCATAATGTCATTTTATCGTCCTTACTCCATTAACACATTGTGTTGCATGCAAAGCTACCCGTAGCCCCCGCGTGTGGCTTTTGGAATGTAGTCGCCTTGTTCATACCTTGAAACTGAATAAAGATACTCAATAATTAGGCCTATTACTGTAGCTATATCTCTCCCTAAACATAGTGACATGAAAGGACGCAATGACGCGGGTGCAATGACGCGGTTGACCCACGAATGAAAAACAAAAGATGAAGAAATCTGTGTTATCAGAAAGACACGTACATTCTCCATTCAACAGCTTCCTCTATTCGCAGCAACAGCCGAATTGAAGGCGACCGATATCACAGGTGCTTTTGAGTCAATAGCACATGAGGCTCAGGAGTGACAGTGAAGAGAATGACCATTGCGGTAATTGAGCGAAAAAAAGGAAGCAAGCAAATTGGAAACAATTATAAATAGAAAAGCACCGATCCAAAGCGAGATTCTGCCTCCATCGGGGCAATGCGCAGAGGGACACGAGAGACCTATGTATCTCGCCCCCAATTTATGCCCATCACTGCGTGATTGATGCGGCAAGGGGCATGGTCAGTGCGATGGACAGCTAAGCACGGCCGTAACAGGTTTATAAAAGAGAAAGAACAACGTGGCCGAGAACGAGGCGAACGCCTCGGCAATACATTCTTTCCTAGCAATTTGTTCTCCAGCGCAACCACCTGATTCAAATTTCGCAGATAAAAGTTAGGCATTCAATAAATGACGCAGGATCATTGTTCGCAGAGGTGATAATAAATGGTTATGCACTGCAGGAAACCATGCAAGGGTACAGGAAATCTCACAATGCAACGACGAGCTAATGACAGAACGTTTTTCTTTCTTAAAAGGAAGCCATACTTCCAGGGACTACAGTGCGTAGCGATGTGTACTTTTCAATTTACGATGACTCAATTTGAGGCAGTTAACTACTATAACTCACTATACTAGAGGCCGCTGCCACTTTCAGTACAAAGTTCACCATGTCGAGTAGATGTGACTTTATCGCGGAAGGAAAGCTGCTCGCCGGCTTGGAGCACCAAAGTGAACAAAAGCGCCGCTGCAATTGAAATTTTCAAATGTATTCCTCTTTTAATTGAATATGGCGAACAATTACAGAATATAAGATCGCGAACTCTTTCATAAGTAACAGCTCATGTTTGGCAGTTTCTAACTTTGGAGTTCCTTGTGTGTATTGCCAATCCTGTACGCACTTTTCTGTAAACTGACATCGTTGTTGAATAAACCAGAATTGAACTGAATTGAACATATTCATGCGACGACAAGACCCCTTTGAGTGGGCCGCTACGTTCAAATCTATTGCTGCATCACAGGGCTGCACACCCAAGGTGACTGAAGCTGCTCTGCTCGCCAGATTCAAAGAAAAGATGGAGTGAAAGATTCAAGACGTGTTTTATTTTTATCAACATGTGTCGTGAGGCCGTCAATAGGGTAGCATGCAATCGAGCTAGATTTATTCATTTAAATTCACCAAAACCTTAGTCTCCTTGCTTTAAGGGGCAAAGCTCTCAAAGGTGTGGGTCTGTCCATGTCTTGTATGTACGTGACTGCCTGTAGTTCCACCTTTGCAAACTGCCCACTACTTAGTCCTTGCAAACATTCCACTACCCCCATCTCCCATCCACCATTTCACCGACCATAAAGCAAATGCTGCTGAGAAATATCCATTAAGAAATGCAAGACGGTCGTGTACTTGTATCTAGATTCGCTTTAGAGAACCACAGATTGTCCCACTGAGTCCATTCTTTGTTTGTACGCGACCGCCTATAGTTCAACCTTTCCAACCTGCCTACTGCTTCGTCCTTGCGAACATGCCACTACGCCGCATCATCGATCCACAATTTCACCGACCATAAAGCTGTTATATTGAAGGGAGAACGGAAGCGATGTATAGCTACCGCTTATGAACAATAAATTTCTTGTATAAATATATACAGTGTACGTCACGTCTTTGATGATGTAGCGGCCGATATTCGGAGATGGTTCACGGTTTAGCGATAAAATCCTCTAGCACTTCGCTCCACTGATCATCATTTGGTCCGTGGATGTGCTGTGGTCTTTTTTAGGGGCCATGATGCGTGTGTCTGCTTGGGAGTACAGGGCCTATATGTGCGTGTGTTCAATAAATCTTAGTGCATGGTTAGCTGTGTACGTGTGCGCTCTTTTGCGACCATGATTTTCGCGCAACGCTTTATGGCGTTCTCATATAAAATCCCCCAGCAAAAAAGCTTTTTAACAAACGACTTCTCTCTGCTGATGCAGTAGCAGATGCACCCTGGCCACGAAAAGTGGCAAGCTTCTATCTTATCATTAGTAAGGAGTGTCTGCGGTTTTCCACATAACATTTACTTTAGGCTCCTCTTTTCTTTAGGAAAGAACCGATCTCCTGTGCATGTTGCGCACCGTTCCTACACAGATAGAGTTTACTAAAATAACTAGGGAATATTTTGGCGCTGCAATCGTTCAGACACCATGGGAATGAGAGTAGTACACAAGTTTGCCTGGTCTTGATGTTTGCAGGCTTCGAAGGCACTTGTGGCTCTGTTTACTCCTGTGCTTCGGTTATGTTTCCAATAAAAAAACGACCGTTGTGAACTTAGTGACCCGATTCAAAATGTTGAGCCTTAAAAATTAAGGTGTTGCAATGCAACTGCCCAACGTTGGCTGATTGTTGTCTCGCGATAAAGCGGCTCCAAGCAACGCGAAGCAAAACGGAGCCGAAACAGCGAAGATTCGACAAATTTGTCTACTACTTATCATTCTCATGCTGGCTGAAGCACCGTGCGTTGCAGACGCCATAGACACTAGCGCCAGATTTTCCTCTAGTGCGTATATAAGAACCTGTATGCCAACAAAGGCTAAAAGCCAACGCTTGGCAATGGTTTATCAGGCCCGTAACTAAACACCGCATCATTAAAACTTAATTTCACATTGTCCACAACGTCATCTCCGCCCCCCTGTCAAAACGTTTTCTAAAATGAAAACTGCGCAAATATTCCCTTTCTGACTGCCCTTTATGAAAATGCAAGCGTAACATTTACGAGGGCTAATGGACGAGCTGACTGCTCCGACATAAATTCATATAGCTTCGACTTGAATGGCAACAGAGACGAAGTAGTACAACTATTCTGATTAAAAAAAAATATGCGCAGCCGAATTTAGAGGGCCTAGAAGTTGTCGTAAGTGAACAAGGGCAGGAATGGTAAAAACCTCTGAGACCTCAAAACACATAAATGCACCTCGCAGATGGTTATGACATTTATACCTTGCGTTGAGGGATGACACTCCGTGTATAAGTGCGATGGCCAGAAACTACGGGGCAGTATGCGCAAGCGACAATCCATTTTCTTCTTACGCCCCGTTCATTCCGGATTCACGCTTGGATCACGCATGTACCGTCGCCCTTCAGAAAAAAGGGCGTCAGTGATGGCCTAAGCGACAACTGCCAGGAATTGCTCGGGGGCCACTTTTCGTGGCTCTCTCTCTTTCGCAACGTCCTTCACACGTCGGTGTCGTCGCTCCCCTTAAGGATTTGCCCCATCACCATCCTCGGCCTCCCGTCATTGCTGTCTCTGCCTTTCGGCTTCGTGGTATCCGAATCGTGCATCTGCGCTCTTGGATGTAACAGCGCTCATGGTAGCCTCGTTGAGCTGATGACTGTAAGAACCAGCGGCGCACCAACGGGGTGAAAGTGTTCTTCAATATCAGGCTAAGCCTCCTTACTGCACTAAGAGTCGTCTTGAACAGCCTGCCCCTGACTGAAAGGTCATCTCTTCAACACTTCTAAGGCTGAGCTTCCCTGTGTTCGGCGGCCATACAGGGCATTGCAACTATAGAACTGTAAAACCTGTGCTTGCAAACCAACCTTATTCGTATCTCTCGTTTTCCTTGACGTACTTGATGTTTTTAATGCACGTTTATTGCATGAAAAAGTAAGTATGGCAAAACATGACTGAGGTTGGTTTTTCAATGTTAATTTTACACTTGTGTCTTAAACAATTTTTGGGGAAAGAAACAATGAAAGAGAAAGAAAAAAACGAAGAAACAAAGAAGAAAGGCAGGGAGGTTAAGCAAGACAGGCTAGGTTGGCTACCCCACACGTGCGGTGGGTTGAAGGGGTTGTAATAGAAGAAAGAACTAGAGAAAGAAAGCAAAAGGGATGAACAGTTATAACATACACAACACAACCTCGCGCTGGTAATTCATAAACCATAGCTAAGAAATTATATGAGTAAGCCGAGCGATCATGCTAAGGCTGGTTTGCCAATACGGGGCTTAGATTCGCAAAACAAGAACACCTTGTACAAGACCATTAAGAGACACTGACAAGGTGACTAAGAGTACAAACGAAGCTGCTGGTATTTTACCGTACCCCATGTTTTGGTGTTTTTAATAAGTTTGTGAGTTTATAACACCAACAGTAATCGTCAAAGATCAAATGGAGTACCTGCTGGCATGGTTTACGCACATTTATAGCTGTGCTAGTTTGAAGAGATCCATAATTTCGCACTAATTTCTTCCACCTCATCAAACACACTGCTAAATATCTGTCACATCGGTTTGTTCCCACTGCCACAGAAAACCATCTCTCTATATTTAGAGTTCCCGCTGAAAATTGTTTGAACTGTCGCAAGAGGCCAGAAGCAGGGTTTTAAGCCTTGATAATGATACGGAACCAGCCCTCCCACTTGAATATACGGCTTACTTACCAAACGTCACGCTCGTAATCTAGCTGATTCGGGTAATGAGACGGCCGGAGGGCTATTCTGATTAAAAAATCGCTTTATTGATGTGGAGTTAGGGTCACCAAGGAATTAAAAGCCTGAGACAACTGAAAGGCCTAGATAAAATGCTTCTCTCTTTTTCAAATAATGCATTTTCTCTCAAAGGCCTAGCCTTTTTTCCTTATCACTTGAATGTATTGATACTTGCAATAAAAGATGTCACGGACGATCGTCATAGATGACTTCATAATGCCGTCATTTGTGATAACGTATCATTTTCAATCATTTGTAGTGACGCCGATAGTCACATTTAGTGTTTGATGAATATATCTAAGGCTTTTGCTATAATATCAGAAGCCTTATTAACTATGCAACGCTTGAGATTATTTGATGCTGAAACCGAAGCGACGCGTTGCGTTGCTTCGGCTTAAACCTGACCCTTCCTCCCCGAAAAAAAAAAAAACACATGAGCAAGGATCCATAACCTTTCTTATTGCTATTTTCTTTGTGCTTTCTTTAGGTATGGCTGTCTCATACTTTCCCTACATGAGGCCACTACATTTTGATGTCCCTTGCAGCGACAGTCACGACACGTCTTTTTTTCTCTTGGGGGCTTTTTTCTCCGACCAGTAAATGTCAGGACACAGTTACTACTACGCTGGATATAACACTGTTTGCTGCACTTTTATTGTCTGCACATGTCCAGCTTTTGTGTGCATTAGGTCCTTGATAATTTAAAGATGTTCCCGCCAGTCGTTGTTTGACACTTGAAAGCACACGAAAGAGAAACTGTGAGTTAGTTTATATTATCAAACTTACTATCAAACTGCACTCTTTGAACTAGTGTCATAAGTTTCATCATCATTTCAGTTTCATTTTTAAATTTCTCACCGAAATCTTCACGCATGGCGTTGATCGTTTTATGTTTGTTTTTTGTATTTTTGTGACAATGAGTCGATGAAATTTTCTGAAGTTTTGTATACTTGGTCAATGGCACCCACAAAAGACAAATTATGTACTCAATTTTTATCTATTAGAAGCTGCGTATAGACATAGCGCACGCTTTCAAGATCTGTGACGTTGATGTGTTTGGTGCTGGAGTTTCAAGGGGACGTCAGCACCTGCGTTTTCTTTTCGCGTGCTTTTTCGTTTACAAAAGGTCGGCTCGTGGTAAGACTGCTGTTTTCGGAATTGTGAAATTGTACTTTACCACAACAGGAAAATTATTTTTCTTTATTGTGTCCCTTTTAGATATCGCTCTTGTGTGTTCAGAGACGCCAGTAGGGGTTCAGGCCACGGCAGCCGCATGTTAATGGAGACAGAATGCATAGGACACCATGTACCTAAAATTAGCCGCTTGATTAAAACACCGATGGGGTCACAATAATTTCAGATCCTCCCACTAAAGCGTGCCTCAAATTTAGGAGCCCCTTTTGACAAATAATAAGTTAATACCACCAAAAACATTTTAAATGAACAGATTCTCTTACAAGGTATCGACCTTCTAATGCACCAATATTTACAAATAAGGAACCTAATGAAAGGGGTGCAGAATGACATACACTGAAGGCAAATACGTAATAGGGTTGGTTCACGTAATGTGCTTTCTACATTTTCTCTATCTCTCTTTTAATTATGCCGCTTGATGGTATGACAACCCGGTATATAACGCCAGTAGTATTGTTTTGTAGATACCCAGTGACCTTCTGGTATGAAAACATAAGTGCAAGAAAATAATTCACATCCGCAGATCGTGGGACTGAATCACGGCCACGGTGACGGCAATTTCGATTAACTTCAAGATACTAAAAGCTCGTGTACCCAAATTTAGGTGCACGTGAAAGTGTCCCAGGTGCACGTAATTTTCAAAGGCCTGCACTAAGGCGTCTCTTATTATTAAATGGGGGTTTCTCAACATTAGACCCAAAGCAAAAATATTATTAATGATATTAATATTGAAAACGTTAACGCAGTGCTGATCCTCAGTGTATCTTTTGTGAAGATGGTTGAGTGCATAAATGGAAGGATGTGCGCAGGATAACTGTTGCATATTAGGACAGTTTTAACTACGGTTTCCGCGTACACAAAAGCAATTTTCTTTCAGAAACCATCGCTTCCCCTGCTCAATGATGCAGAAGTTATTGGCCTTGATCATCAGTGAGCGTCGGACAGGTTAGGTTAGCGTTGTTTCGCAATTCGCAGCAGCCCTGCTGATTTATGCAGAAGTTATTAGCCTTGATCATCAGTGAGCGTCGGGTGGGTTTCGCCTCGTCGTTTCTCAATCGTCAACAGCCTGAATACCTCTGTAAATATAGAAAGGGCTCTGGAACAACTCATGCCTCTATCTTCTTCCTATAGCCGAGACGTACTTATCTTCAACCACAAAGCTATATCTGAAAAAAAAATAGCATACCGGGCTGACTTCACCGCATAGCTCTCTGTTCCTCCAAATAATTTTTTTTGTCTACACACACACGCACACGCCTTTCAGATGTCTTGTATTTTAGAACTTTTTTTTCTTGCCACGGGCTTGAGTCTATTTGTTAGCTTGACCGCAAGCTGTGACTATCGTCCTAAGCATTTTCTCTAATTGTCCAGCGACAGCTCTTAGAATAACCTTTTTTTACGATTTTGATCTTTTTATTCTTTCGCAAGTTTCTTTGAGTAGTTTTCTCGCACCGATCATAATTATTTCCTACTTTTTTACTCTCGTTGTATTCACGAAAGTTTTCTCCCATCACGTATTTTCGCGTCACTGATTCCGTGTTCTTTTTTTTTTTGTTCAATCGCCGAATCAACTTCGTCCTTTCGTTTTCCTCACCACTCACTGACATCATTGAGCACCCTGTCTCGAGAGTCCACACATCGTTACCGACTCGAAAGTTTGATAATAGCGAAGTCTGTCGGTCCATCTTTTTGCTTCGTTCAGCACTTCTCAGTCTGAGATCGCTAACCCTTTTTTTCTTGTGTGTGTCTCCGTTTCTCTCCCCATGAGTGGAAGCACACTATTTATATCGAGTGCTCCACATTATTAAAACTGTCTCGTCATCTCCAGGTTTTCGCATGTCTGACGTTCACGTAAAATGTGTGCACTCACACAATACTGTAAAAAAAGAACACGAAAGAACGAAATGAAATTTTCGACGACCGTAGATATAACAAGGAATGCACCGCGCATATTTTCTGCCAGTTTCGCGTTCACCCAGAAGTTTTTTCTTATATATTTGCTGTGCCAAATTATACAGACCTTACTAGAATTTTATTATAGGTAGTTGTTTCTTTGTCTTTTCGCTACAGCTTGCAAGATAACCATAACACGCAAGGGACGCCCCGCCGCGGTGGTCAAGTGGCTAAGGTACTCGGCTGCTGACCCGCAGGGCGCGGGTTCGAATCCCGGCTGCGGCGGCTGCATTTCCGATGGAGGCGGAAATGTTGTAGGCCCGTGTGCTCAGATTTGGGTGCACGTTAAAGAACCCCAGGTGGTCTAAATTTCCGGAGCCCTCCACTACGGCGTCTCTCATAATCATATAGTGGTTTTGGGACGTTAAACCCCACATATCAATCAATCAATAACACGCAAGGGGGTGGAGCTTATATCCTAAAAAAATTGGATATGACGTCAGCATCTTTGGCTTTCATGAAATTATCACTCCTCGTTCATGACCAAAGATTTCATATACGTGCCAGAAAACAAATAACAAAAAAAAAATTAAGCGTGAGTGGGAACTAAACACGTATCATCTATGTTGCATGTAGATGCTATCACAGGGCAAGGCTGTCTGCGAATTGCTTGTGACAAAAAATAGAACAATATGGATGTCATGCTACAGGAGATGCTCTTAACGCGTGCAATTTTGAATGACGCAAGCGTGAAAGTGCATCGGGTGTCGGGCCACATGAATGACAAAGAGAAAGGCGGCTAAAGGTCCAGTCAGTACAAAGCCCTCTGACATACGCAACAATCCCTATCAGCAAAACCAGCAATATATTGACGCGCTGCGTAGGTTATAGTGGTTGTTTTACAGACGCATTGTAGGCCCGTCGCTGACTCGTAAAATAAAGAGTTGTGGCGTAGTGGGCTCTTCGTACGTGTAACTGCAAGGGAATTCTAAGGACTGTCTTAGTAGCGAATACATTCTTTTTTATTGCGGCCAGGTTAGAGTTACACTCGTGTAGCGAATCAAGACTAGAGATACAAAATGCGATGTGATCAGGGCGTTTACGCTATCGCGTTCTACTCTTGAAGCTAAGCTCTAGCATCTTCAAACTTTTCTTAGATAAAAAGGTCTGGCGCTTTTCTGTCAAACTCTTCATGCACAAAAGATTATTAAAAATACTCACTCAGCATTGTGCACAAAAGACTAGAGTAGAAGATAGTTGGGATCTTTGTTCTTCTCAATCTCAATAAATTGTTTCAAAGCCTAGCTCGCGTACTTCGAGGGCCGTTCTACTCGTAATCACTTGCAGCGCGTGCCACATGGGATACTTGTGCGCGAATTGGATGGTCTCGTAAACAACGCTAACATGCCTATTAATTGTGCTCCTTAATTCAAACTATACTATTTTTTGCTTAAGGTATGTAGATTGTGGCGTGAGTTCCACACGACAAGCGGCTTTATCTTACCTAAATACTGCTATAAGAAGTTGACTTTCAACATGTAATTAATAATTGGCTATCCGTACTTGCAAGCCGTCAAGCAGAAAAAAAACTTGGAGCAGGTTACGTTGAAAAGGCTCTGCTCTGATAAATGTTGACTCATATTCGCATGATCAGCAATGCATGCCCCTGCGCTCTCATGAAGTCGGAGTGATTTTCTCGAGGAACACATTTTGCTCGTTTTTGTGTTTTTCTGGACTTTTCACAGCTCTTCTGGGGTCTGTCACCCTGCTCATCACGGTGATGGATGTTCATCCTCGCGAGGCACCATCGGACTCCAGATTCGACAGTGGCAATCGCTTCGAGGAAGCACATCTATTGAGCGTGAGGACACTGAGCTGTACCAGGCCCCTGAAACTCTCAAGTTCCTGTGATGGCCGTAGAGGGTGAAAAAATCTACCGTGGCGAGTTTCATCATTTGCGCGTATAGTGGATCAACTAACTCATCTTTTATTGGTCGGATAAGTTAGTGTGCATTTTCCGTGTTAGGAGCGATCAACGCGGCTGAAAATTTTTTTTCAGGTTGCATCAAAAAATTGTTATAAGAGTAGTTACTACGTCCTTTTCATTAAAAAATAAGTAACATTTTTTTTGTCTTACCTTCACTAATAATACAACAGTGGTGATTGTTTTAGTTCAAGTATTGAGATTATCCTGACGCTCAAAAAGCAGCAGCCCGTTGGCATCGATTGCGTTTCTGTCGGTTTGTTTGTTCAAACTTCTCGCGCTTAGCTGCGGTACTTTTTGTCGATAGGCATTGCGAAGTTCCGTTTTAATTCAGCTTTGACATGTCAATGCGAATTTGTGTGTCAGACTTTACGGGCAGCTACGGCGAAGCCAACGTGTCTAAAGGATGTGAACCATGTCAGCTGCTGGGCTTCACCGACGTCCGGCTGCGCAGCCTCTAGAGTGAAAATTCAGTGCCGGCAAATTGCTCGGAGACTGCCTACGAAGATGGAATAATCTTGTACAATGTGGGCGTGTTCGCCGTTGAGTGAAAATGAGCCATTTTAAATCTAATGATGGCCCTTTTCTTTTGCATGCGCTACAGTTTTTGTCATTTCATAAGACTTGTCGACTTGTACAGCTAATGAGATGCACACCTTGTGAATGTTTCAGATTGTTTACCTCGTTATCACAATCGCTGAAAATACCTTTACTGCTAAAATTTGTAGCACAGATCACAGCATAAAATCTACCTGTTTCTGCTCAAAATGAGTCGGCTGCAATATATTCTCATAAATTCAATACATAGTAGAGCCAAGTGAACCTTTAGTACGTATGCGCATTTGTACATTTTTTGTTAGTTTGCAATGACGCATATTACATTTGCATGAATCATATAGTCCATCTATTTCGGGAATTACCTAGCTTTGCCCTCTGAAGAACGTCACTAAAACGAATTCATTATGATGCCATTCACCAGACAAATTCAATTCTTAGTCATGCATCACCAATCCGTTCATGCTTCTACCAGAAAAACAAGAACTGTTTTTTTTTCTTCCAGCCCGACCACAGCCTCCAAAGAACTGCTCATATCGGTGTACACCTGGATTTCTCATCGCTCTGAACCTACCTGAAGTAAGCGGAGAATGTGTCGTCACTGAAAGAAAGCTTATGGGCCAGGTATGGTTGAAGAAACTTTATTTATTGAACATGATTTGTTCAGCCATTTCTTTCTTACCCTGCTCATGATTCTTTTTTTTCTTTTCGGAAAACTGGACTAAACAAAGACCATTGATCCACAAGCTACCCACATCCAGTCGTAAGAAGCTTTATAGTTGCCACAGTGCCAACCCCATGCACCACCAATATGCCAGGTGGACAAATGGAAGCCTTATACTGAAAAGCAGTGATAGCGTACGGTATGTTCGAGCTGTACGAACTGGGTGCACAGATTGTTGTTTCTCGCTTTATGACATTACTCTGTTTACAGGAAATGCGCAGGCTTCAAAATTCTTGGACAGCGCATGTCATGGGGTGCACATACTCTACTTCACTCTAGGTGTCAAACTTTGCATAGAGTATCACATATAACTAAGTGACAAATGGGCTTGTAGTAGTGCATATTTTGTGGCACTTCTTTTTCACATTGTGTATAGATTGCTGTGTTAAAGACTGTTGCAATACAGTGGTAGGAACAGCTATAGTAGTGTTGAAACAGTTACTGATAGCGCGTGCATATTGTGAGTGACACTATCACAGTTCTAAAAAAACCTGTGCAAAAACTCGTGCCTTCATTAGGCAAGTCATGTCTTGAAGAAGTAGAAATCGCGGAGCCTGACCATACGAGTAAAATACCTAGAAAAATAGCGAAAAATAAGAATGAGTGGGTCATATTCGGCAAGCGCACGTGAATAGCGCTCTGTCTTCTCAGTCTATTCTTTCCTGTGTTCGTTTTTTCGTCTCGCGCTACATAAATTTCTTTCATATTCGGCAAACATTTTCAAATCATGAAGGATGACCTGTCCCTAACCCTCAAGAGGATTGTATATAACAGCTGCGTCTTGCCCGTATTTACCTACGAAGCAGAAACCTGGAGGCTTACAAAGAGGGCTCAGCCAAAAGTGAGGACGGCGCAGTGAGCGATGGAAAGGAAAATGAAAGGTGTAACCTTAAGTCACAGGAAGAGAGCAGAGTTGGTAATGGAACAAATCGGTGTTAAGGACATCGTAGTTGAAATCAAGAAGAAGAAATGGACATGGGGTGGGCACGTAGTACGCAGGCAGAATAACCGCTGGAGAATAAGGGTAACTGACTGGATTCACTGAGAAGGAAAACGCATAAAGTGAAGACAGAAGGTAAGGTAGGCCAATGACATTAAAAAGTTAGTGCGTATAACCAGGCAGCAAAAAGCACAGAACCAAGTTGATTGGCCGATTATGGGAGAGGCATTTGTCCTGCACTGGGTGTAATTAGGCTGATGATACGCCAAAAACAAGCACCGACATACAAGCAGTGAGCCCTAATGTTTAAACGTATGCCAATACTTATGCTTCGAAAACATGTTTCTTTACATGACAGAGCTAACGCAATCAAAATGAAAAGTAATCAGTAATTGGAAATCGCTTACATTTATTCCACTGTTATTCCATGACTATCATTCCTAGCTTTCCAAGGGCTCCAGCTCAGCAACCGAAATCTCTTCTGCTCAGAAATGCTGCTGCTCAGTTGTTTTCCTTATCTAGTTAATTAAGCTTGGTTTGTTGTCGCAAAATGTTGTGATCACTCTGGACAGACTTGTGCGAGCAGCAACGAAAACAAGGGGCTCCCAGTTTGAATTAGCTGTTGTGGATACCAATGCCTTCAAATTGTTCAGAGATTTCCCCCAATAAAAATACACAGGGCTGTGCGCTTTTACTTAACCATGTTCAAATAACCACTTTTCATCACAATATTGTTTGTTCTATGCAAGATACTTGATGCATGACAAGGTATTTTTAAAGGTATGATAATTTCTATCAGAACAATGACTAAGTGCACTCAGTAGGTATAATCAAAGTTGGGCAGTGTTTTTACATGTTGATACTTCGAATGTCTACTAACAGTTATTTTCTTGATATTGCTGTGAAATGTTTAGCCAAAAGGACTAGTTGTGTATAGTACCCGTGTAAAAGTGAGGCAGACAATAAGGAAGTAGTGAAGAATAAAAATGTGATATCAGATTCTGCCGTTGTTCATTGTTTAGGCAGTGTCTGCTTAAACAATGCGTCTGCTTAAACAAAATGCAAAGCATAAAAACTTTGATGGCCATTCAAAAAAGTAAGGGTCATTTGGTTCCAAGCAAGTAAATATTCATTAGCAAAAGTTTTTACTGGTGGGCTTAGTTTAGCAAAAACCTACTTCCCTTTTCTACAGAATCACTGCTAACTTCATAGTGCTTCTCGTACTGTCGCAGTAGTTTCTTTAGTCAATCTGAATAAAAGATCAACGCTTGGTAATTGAACTTGTTGTGAACGGTGATCTTAAATTTCGCACTTTCTTCAAATCGTACCCCGAGACACTGTTTCGAGTGAAAGAAGAGGAAATAATCACACGGTGCTGGCACAAGGCAGCAGTGCGAGCAATTAGTGTTCCCTACCAGACTATTTGATCTTACCATCGGTTCTGATTGTAAAATAAGGATGCATGTTGTAATGTAGGAGGCTGATTCTGCATGAGAATTAGTGACATCATCAATGTTTATTGTACTTATTACTGTGGTTAGTGTTTCACAGTACATGTCAGCTGTATGCGTGGCCCACATTTTATGAACCTAAACACTAAAAATTCCCTTTTTGACTTGGAAAATGGTAGCCGTCATTTTTTAACTGGAGTAAGCAAACTGCTTGAATTTTTTTTGGTTTTTGTGAAAAGAAGTGGCGGCACCACTGTGTGTATTCTGCAGTTGCGTACACTATAAAGTGTCGTCACCTGTGCAGCAGTGTGCGAAAAGAAATCATCCCATTTTTATCGGTAGCAGTCCAAAAACGCTCATCCACTTCATGTCTTTTAGTGTTTCAGTTGGTCGGTAAGCATTTTTAGAACCTAGCTTTGTGATATCTGGGCATATCTGATACAATTATGCAAATAGTAGTGAGGCCAACAAGGGGAATTTTGTCTTACAGACCAGCAAGTGCTAGTCCTCAATCTATTGCAATATCTTGTCCTCTTGAACAGTTTGGTTGGTCTGGATGCTTGACGAGGTGCTCCACTCTTTTTCGTATGCATTTGTGCAGCCATTTCGGAAGTCTCAACAATGTGTTCCGACACTTGTTTCACTCCTCACAGTAGGTCCATGAGCTGTGCACAACTACTCGTAAATTGGTAAACCTAGTGATTCTTTTGCATGCAAAAATGTATATACAGTGTGCACCCCACAACAGGCGGGAGCAACAATATTCGCCAACAATATTCGAAACAATATTCACCAACATTCGCCAACAGTAGCAGATGACTACTGAGCCAGAACAATCACTTTAGTACTTTCCCTGAGAAGTGGAAGATTGTGCTGTGCACATAACCGTTCAGTCTGATGTGCAAATACCTAAAGATTATGAAATGGCCCTTACTTTGTGAATAAACATCATAAAAACTTCAATATGCAGATTTCACTGCAATGAGTATTCACTACCTATTTTTCAAACATTGCTGGCAGTAAGGTTCGACGACGCTAGGGGGCCAGTTGAAGCAAACGTGCTTTGCTTGAGCTCCCACCTCGACGCCTCATCTCACCCGGAAAACCTCATTGCCGCCACCTATGAAGTGCTGGACCGTTTTCTACTAATCAAGCGCAGTCGGTGGATAACCGTTTTTTAACCGTAAGTCCATATTTCCTCAAAGTCTGCTTGTTTGGAGATCCAAGGCGAAGAACGCTGCTCTAAGCCTAAGAGGCGTCGGGCCAAAGGCCCGACGAAACGCTACTTACGTTTCCCCGCAACGCGCGAGAATGGCCGACGACGACGCGGCTGCGTCAACCGGAGCCACGACATCGATCGAAGAAAAAACTCAAGGCGGAGAAAATGCTACCAGCGTCTCGCAAAAGAAGCCTTTTGACAACGGCGGATGGTTCACTGCAACGTACCACAACTCAAGGCTGATCGCCGTTCGGGAGACCGGGGCCGAAGCGTTAGACAAATCAGCGTCGAGCCAACCTAAACACAAAGGGAATCCTCTTCGAAAAGAGAAACTGCCTCCACTGCCGAAAACCGACTTCAAGGTCATCATTACACCGAAGGATGGGCTCAAAATCAGTCAATTAGGCACGCATCAGATGGCGCGCGCTATAACTATGGCATGTGGTAACCCATATATCTGCAACGAAGACAACCTGCTTATAAAGCTGCGCAATGGATCCAACATCGCCATAATTAGCACGCCTAGCATGGAGACCGCCAACATTGTGCAGAGCCTTCGAAGTCTACGTTTTGGTGAAAAAGACTATGCAGTGATGGCTTACGTAGCCACGCCCGACAACTCGTGCAAGGGTGTGATTCACGGACTGGACGCCGGGACCACGCCAACCGAATTACTAGCCCATCTTCGGGTGCGTAACCAAGGAGTGAAAATACTTTATGCAAGAATGCTTAAAAAATCCTGAAGTGCCGTCATTACTTTCGAGGGCAAGATCGTCCCGCGCTATGTTTACTAATACGGTGGTGAGACACGTTGCTACATCTATCGATTATCGCGGCCAGTTTGCTATATGTGCTTCAAGCCTGGGCATAGAGCAGACGTATGCCCAACACCAGACGCTGTTGTCTGCTCAAATTGCACCGAGCCAGTCATAGAGGACGGACACACCTGTAAGCCCCGGTGCGCACTATGCAAGGAAGCGCACCCTACGCGGGCAAAGGAGTGCAAGGAACGCCTCAGGAGACGGAGAAGCCCACGGCCAAGAACAAAAGAGCGGACGGCCGCCGGAGCACAAGGCGCCGATGGACGTTGCCGGTCCCGGAAACGCTGGTTCAGCTGGCATCTAAGCTCACCATCTAGGTTCCGATCAGCATCGAAACCGCGGTCATGGTCGAGATCGGCGTCCAGGACCCGCCAGGCTCCAGAAAACAAGAAAAAGCAGCAGAAGAAACCCGTCACCAGGAAGGAAGACGAAGGTATTGTGAGCAGGAAAGCGCCTTTTTTCTCTGCCTCTCCCACTGCTCCAAACAACACGAATACACAGACAGTAATGGTCGGTAAGAATGGCAGTGAGCCACCTAACGACGAAGTAAAAGATTCAAGGCAGACTGTTCAGACACTCAGGGCGGAAAACGCCAAACTCCAGCAGAAACTAAACGATCTCATAGATAAACTGAAGGCCCTGAGAACAGGACATACCAATGCTAACCCCCGATGAGACTTAACGCTGACAGCCACCGTAGGGCGCCAGGAATTCACAACTACCATGGCTGCCATAAAAAATGCCCTAGCAAATCTTGGCAACCTCATCTCTAACATCCAAGATGAGGCGCGCAAGGATAGAGAACGTCTGGTGCAACACACAGCCAGGAAATCCAGAGACAAACCCTATGCTTGGTCATCACCTGAGTATGGCGAGCAGCTGTAAATGCTCGGTCAAGTTGGAAACCCTCAAAATATGGCAGTGGAACTGTCGTGGAATGCGTCGAAAGCAAGGTCTTCTGAATCGATACATCAATAAATATACGCCTCCAGCAGACATCATCACCCTCCAAGAAACCGACTGCTCACCGAAACTCACTGGCTTTTCGGCTTATGAGTGTCTTGGCCAAAGTAAGGTCGCTACTTTGGTTGCCAAAGCGGTCCCCGCAAATAGACAAGACATCGATGCAACAGACATTGACCACGTTCTCATTGAAATCATAACGAAACAAAGAACCAACGAAAGCATATTTCTCCTCAATCTCTACAGCCCACCAAGCCAGCGAAAAACCAACTTCAGCTACCTTCTGCGCAAGGCAGAACAAGCAGCAGGCAAAAAGGGTCTTGTCATCCTTGGAGACTTTAATGCGTGGCACAAGAGCTGGGGATATGTCAAGGAAACTCAGAAAGGCAGGGATTTGGCCAGAGAAGCTGATCGCAGAAGGCTAAGCCTCACTACAGACCACACTCAACCAACGCGAGTGGGCAATAGTATCAACTGAGATACGTGCCCGGACTTGGCGTTCGTTAAAGGTGTCAGGGAGGCCCGATGGGAAAACAGCGGGGAAACGCTTGGCAGTGACCATTGCATTTTGCGTATCCAGATAGAAACCCTCCCGGTTAAGAAACGACATGGCCTGGCTTGACTTACAGACTGAGAAACTTTTAGAAAAACTAGGGCAGAATTCGAGGATAAAGAAATTGGGGACATTGAGAGTTGGGTCTCGGGAATCAAGGCAGACTGGAAACAATTACCTCCAGAAGTTACCCTATCTACAAACACGACCGAGGTGAACAAGCATCTCTACATCTCTGGGACGCCCGCCGGGGCCTATTAAGAAGATGGGAGCGGCAGAAACACAACCGCAAAATGAGACTTAGGATCGCCGCAGTCACCAGGGAAGCCGAAGAGTATGCGACGGAGCTGTCAAGGCGCAACTGGGACCAAAAATGCAACGAGCTACAAGGTACACTAGGTTGGAAAAGGACATGGGCCTTGCTGAGGGCCCTGATAGACCCAACCACGACCAAGACTGAAACCTGTAGGACGTCTCAAACGATGCACACCAATTCAAAGGCACAGACCGGGAACTGCTAGAACACATAAAGCTGCGCTATATTGGTGATACAACGAATACTGACTGCAACCTGGCATACATTGGTGTAGCTAATCCCGCTCTGGACGAACCCATTACCACAGAAGAATTTCGACATGCTATGCTGTCGGCAACAAAGAACACTACGCCAGGAAAAGATGGCATCAGCAACACTATGATACGGAACCTCGATGACAAATCTATCACAAGGTTTACAGAATTCATCAACAAACATTGGGAAAAGGGTACCTTTCCAAACGACTGGAAACATGCGGAAATAATAATGATTCCAATGTATGGAAAGGCTCCAAGCTTGGAAAATTTAAGAGCCATTTTGTTCACTTATTGTTTGGGAAAAGTATACGAGAGAATCATGCTTCAGAGGCTGGAGACCTACCTGGAAGACAACGAACTCATGCCGCACACTTGTTTGGCTTCCGAAAATGCCTCTCAACACAGGACGTCCTCCTACAAATCAAGGAGGAGGTGCTTACCAATGTCCTAAAATATGGCGAAAACGTACTACTTGCACTGGATCTTAAGGCTGCTTTCGACAACGTCAGTGATAAGGCTGTGCTAGATGGGCTTAGCAAATTAGGTTGTGGAAAGCGAATGCACAACTACATCAAAGCTTTTCTCAGTAACAGAACCGCCACAATTGGTATAGGAGGCATCCACACTGATACGTTAGATACGCCCACAAAAGGAACACCCTAGGTTCTGTGGTATCGCCGATGCTGTTCAACATCGTTATGATCTGCTTAGCTCAGAACCTCGAAAACATTGAAGGACTCAGACATGCCATCTACGCAGACGATGTTACAATCTGGGTGACAAGAGGATCTCTAGGCCAAAAACAAGATCTTCTGCAACGCGCAGCTGATACAGTTCACGACTACATGCGTCAATGTGGCCTCGTCTGCTCTCCGGAGAAATCAGAAGTCCTGAGAGTCTACATACGAGGGTACGATCTGCAAAACTCCTTAGACGTTTATATAGGGGGGAAGAAGATTCCAGAAGTGTCCCGAATTAAGATTCTTGGCATGTGGACACTAAGCAACTGTCGTATAGACCACACCATCAGACAGCTGTCAAACACTACAGTGCAAATCACGAGAATAATCACCAGAATCTCTAACAAAAGACGGGTATGAAGGAGGAGGACACTTGTAGGCTTGTACAAGCCCTCGTTGTCAGTAGAGTTGCATACAGTGTCCCCTACCAAACACCACTTCCACAGGAAAAAGAACAATTAGAGGCAGTCCTCAGAAAAGCCTACAAGTGCGCCCTTGGTCTACCTGTCAACACCTCGACAGAGAAATTCCTCAAACTCGGGATAAACAAAACAGTACAAGAACACATCGAGGCGCATCTTGTTGCGCAGAAAATGAGATTACTGTAGACTGCTACGGGCAGGCATACGTTGCAGACATTGGGCATGAGGGATGCTTGCGGAGAAATTAATAACACGGCGAGCATACCAAAGGACATTCGCCAGATCATTGAAGTCAGCCCAATACCTCGAAACATGCATCCAGAAATCCATAAGGCTCGAAGAAAAGCCAGATCAGAAGCACAAGTAAAAAATTTCAAGGGGAGAACCGACGTATTGTACGTTGACGCGACCACATACAGAGAGCACTCTGGGACAGTTGTTAGCGTTGTTGATCACCAACTTAGGGAAGTCAACAGCGCTTCGATCAAAAGCAACAACCTCCTCGAGGCTGAGGAAGTAGTGATCGCGCTCGCCATCACACACCAGAGTGAAGAGTGTACTACAGAATAGTTACTGACTCGCAAGAAGCGTGTCGACGGTACAGCAGTGGACGCATATTTAGTGCTGCCATCCGCATACTCAAGGGAAGAAAAATCAACTTGTCGAGCTGCTCCATTACGTGGACACCAGGCCATGAAACTGTGACAGGGAACCAGCGTGCCGACGCCATTGCCCAAGAATACGTCGACCGGGGGGCGCACAACGACAAAGAACCAGCCACAGTTACTAGACGCTATGGAGCAATTTTAGAACACCAGAGAGCCCTGAGGAGGATATACCCCCTCCCCACAAAGAGCTCAACAGAATGCAGTCGGTTGCCTGGAGACAGCTGCAGACTAATACGTACCCCAATCTCAGTCTTCTGAGTAAAATCTCTCCGGGAATATACACCAACAAATGCCCGCTATGCAGAGAACACCCGACACTTTACCACGTGACATGGGCCTGCACACAAACAGGTAGTGCCAAGAAACTGTACACCAACACCGGAGCAGTGAGAGGCTGCGCTGTCCTGCTCTAAGCCTGAAGAACAGCTCAAGCTTATCGACAGACCTTGCAACATGGCAAAGGCCACAGTGGCCCTGGACTGAGGGCTCCACTTTCACCGGAAAAAAAACTATTTGTAATAATATTTTGCAATCTATTCAAACATTGCTACCATGACTTCCAGCACTTCTCAGCTGTCTAGTGTTACTAGTGTTCCAGATGTCCCTATTGTATCTGTATATGTTATGTGCAGTGTATAGCGTGTGCTATCCACTGGTGCATAATTTTTTTACGAATGAGTGCTTTTGGGAGCACCAACAGGCATGCTCCAGCTCGTGCCAGCTGATCTACAGTAGGCGAGCAAGGGCACGGGTAGCTAATTATCTTGTCATCCGTGACAACTTTGACAGAAATGTTGACTTGCTGAAATTTTTTGACTAAGGTTTTCATTATTCGCCAACTGTTACTCAAAGTGCCTGTCACTGTGACCCTTTTGCCTCTTTTGAAATG
The DNA here is from genome assembly GCF_013339725.1 of Rhipicephalus microplus. Taxonomy (NCBI): domain Eukaryota; kingdom Metazoa; phylum Arthropoda; class Arachnida; order Ixodida; family Ixodidae; genus Rhipicephalus; species Rhipicephalus microplus. Next base: position 17,386 of record NW_023612777.1, on the reverse strand, counting down.
TAAACCAAGTTTCCTTTTCAAAATGATCATGTATATGGTGTTTTCCCAGGATGCACTTGCTTACCACAACTGTAAGTTGATCTAGTTAGTCATAAAAAGATTCGACGCGCAGGTAAAAACACAGATTCTAAACAATACATCGAGAACAATGTTATGTGCAGGGATACTTAGCACAACAGCGTAGTGTAATTTCTTTTTATTTACCGCGATGTGCACCTCGCAAATGCGTTGTCAAATATCAAATTGCGGCTCAGGCTAATCGTACTGACACTTCACTTTTTGAGAGCATGTGTGGTGAAAAAGCCAATGGGCAGCACAGTACCAAGTACAGTGCAAGGGGTGTCAAGTGTAAATATTGTTGTCTCACTGAACGAGCCAAAAGACAAAATTGCACAATTTCAGTGGGTAATTTTATTGAACAGATGGCTATCGCTCTGTTTTTGCATGCATTGCTCAACTCTGTGAGAGACAGTGTTCCTTGTTTACATGTACACTGCTGCATTCACGATTGTCAATAAATTTAAGCTTACTTGCTTGGCGTGTTTTTTTTTGCCAGTTGAGGCCTCTAGGTCACCTGGCGGCAAAGCAGAAATATTTATAATGACTTTAGGGTGCCATGTGCGCGAATACCAGCCGGCAGTAGCAGCGAGTAAACGCCCATAAACCTGCGGGCGCGCACCGCGGCCCCCCGCACCCGCTACCAAAACAGCCGCCATATTGCTTTACCGCAATGGTGATGATAGGCCTACCAGCGCCGTCTCTAAGTCGATAAGTTAGTTCACAACGCCACCACTACCATTATTTTTGTTGCACTCTCAAAGGTACAGTTTCCCTTCTCTAAATGGTAGTGTATAGGAGTTCTGTGGTTGCAGCTAGGACGAGGGGTGTTGCCACGCATTGCGTAAGACTTGCCAGACTGGAGGGCGCCGATAGCTTCAACCGGCTGGCGGGCTGAGGGAGCTCGCGGTGCGTTGCGTGCAGACCGGCGCCGCCGCTTGATGTCGTCGTTGAGTTGATTGCGTCAGGTGGGCTTGATTGCTGGCCTTGACACAGATTGCCTTTTGCAGAGGAATTGACGTTCGGTGTGTACTTGTAGGCGTAACAATGCTGAAGTAATATGAAATAATCAGTACACAGTCTTTTAAAGAGGAGCATGATATACTAGGGACAAGTCATGCGCCGTCGCCGTCCGCAGCCTCCCCTCCTCCTCCGCCAGCCATCTGTGCATCCCCTCCTCCTCTCGACACAGTGGGCGCTGCGCTCGCTTCTTGCCTCCGCGCGCCGCGTGACCTTTAGTTTTACGTGCGTCAGCTGTATGCTAACGCGCGCATGCGCAGGCCGGGGCTGGTGCTCGCTCTAAATAACCGAGTGTCGGGGCGCGCCGCTTTTCGTCGGTTGATTTGTGCAGACGCTCCATATCTAATGTCGCTGGTGAAAATGTATGCTAACGAATCCGCAAAAACACTTACTGACGTCCCTTCCAATAGCGTCAGCCAATGTGTGGGTGGAACCGTAAGCATTTACAAAGACACTTCGTCCGCTCAACAACGCGCCGTTGGCGCGTTGTTAAGTGCTGGGCTTTCAACTGAGGCTCGGCGCTCAACAACGTGCCAACGGCGAGCACTATGTCGCTAGCGTCTGTGGAGTCGACGTCATGACGATGTACCTGGCGCCCAACCTAACGCGTGCCGCCGTGGAGAAGTACGTCGATGAAGCTATGGAAAAATACCTGAAACAAAGACTGCAACGATGACCCTTCTTGATAGTTGGTGACTTCAACGTCGAGGTCATCAAGGACGATTGGGTGGTCGACTACATGGAGTCGCGGCACTCGCTGAAACGAGCAACGCACGACAGCGAACACCATCCGAACCCGGTTCGTGGTACGGGCATCGGCCACGTCTTTGCGAATTTCGACCTTCGACCGCTGCAACCAGACCCACTCATCCTTCACTTTACGGACCATAAAGCCATCTTGCTCAAAATACCCTAAGCGTCTCATCAATAAACATCGTCTTTCGCAGCATACGTACGTGTGTGTTCACTCGTGTTCACTCAGAACACACACGCATGTCGCAAATTACAAACCACATTTATCGCAGTTTAACATATATGCTCCGCATGCTAACCAGTGTTCCCACTCGGGAAACTGCGGTCATTTTGTTCAAGTCGGAACATTGTAAAAAAGTATTTTATTCATGCTCATGCCACTGCTAAATATGCATAAATGCACGTTGTGAAACCATGGTGCCATGTTTTCAAAGCAAAGATTTAAAACGTTGCACACATTTCAAGAAACATCATGCTGAATGAAACACTGTGTCAAATGAGTAGTTATTACTAGAACACTATATATATACATGATGCCAGGCTTGCCTGATGAAATCAAGCCACGTGATTTATATTGTGTTCATCATTTGAGAAGGCTTACGAGCACACTTAAAAGTAATGTGTGAAGATACCCTCAGATGACTGTGAAAAGGCGTATAACTGAGCACTGTTATGCACCACACTTGTCGTATTGAGAAGCCTACTTGCTAATAAAACAACACTAAATAAAGACAAGTTAAAAGTAGAAAAATGATGAAGCCCATGGTCGTTATTGTGGTGGCGACAGCATAGGCTAAGGAGTTTCAGGCTCAACGACAGCCAGGGTAGCCGGCCGCAAGCCCCTCACTTCATCGTCAAGCTCCATATGATGCAGACAAATCTCGTAATGCATTGCAGACCCTGTAATGCAAAACTATACACGAAACACAAGTGATGCACTACCTGTTCGAGTCGGACGGGCAGCAAAATGTGGCACTTGTGATTGATTTGGAAAAAGAAAGTTAATTATCAAAATAAATAAAGCCAACCTGTTTTTTGCCTATTTATAACACAGCCATACCACAAGAAGTCAAACAGATTGGCTTCACTTGGCTTCTTCCAAACCTTCGCACAAGCACGTCAGTGTAGCATTGTTAAGTGGGACTTTGAACTTCAGCATCATCTACAAAGTAAAATTATTGCAGAACTTATTTGGTGTACAGAAGAAACTCATAAGCATGTTATTATTCAATTTAGCAATAGCAGCAGTAAACACAGCAAAGTTCTAGGGAGTACGTAACCTGTGTCGTTCGGATATTGCACCAGTTTCAGCACACCAATAATGTTTGTGTGTCCATTGGAAAAGTATGCTCCACCTGTCAATGGCGGGCATTATTTCACTGATTATGTCATTTCACTCAGCAGTCATCAAGAGAAGCCATAAATTCTTGATGGTTGTCCAGTAACCATGCAAAAGTTTGTGCCCAGCTAATTGAAAAAGACCACACAATTGTAACAGTGTCTGATATACAGGCTTCAAGTGTGACATGCGTTGCAATGACCACTGCAAATCTGATTTTTCGTTCAGTGATGACCACCATTTTAATGCCAAAAATGTTGCCCCTTTCCTTACACTTTGAATATTTATGTAAGAAGCTGGGATTTGACAATGTTCTACTATATATAGTAACAGGAGTCACTCTTTCTTATCTGTCTTTACCGTGCGTTAGTTTGCTGTCTGCCTAAAAATTATCTTTTCATACCACTAATGCAGCCAAATAAATAATCAAGTGATTTCTGAGGTACGCTAAGTAGGCACATCATACTTGTCTTGTGGATCAACCTCCTGGATAACCAAAGTGTGCCAAGAATAGACCAACTAGCTAAGTAATGTCCACTTTCCAAACGCCGTGCATCGGACCTGACGACAACTGTTCGCAGAGCTGCTCTGTCAGCAGCACTCGTAACTTGCCAACGAAGTCGTAGTCCTTCTGCTCGATAAGCGAAAAAATGAAAAAAAGAGGCCCGCAACTGCTGGAAATCCCTACCATGTGGCTTCATAAATGTTTTCGTCTTTTTTCTTCCCAGAAAATAGTTCTGCCCTTATAGGCAGCTAAAAAAATTATGCTCATCAAGTCTAATCGTTAAATCACCGCAAATGAAACACCGTGGCCTACAGATAAACATAAAAGTTTTACGCAACAACTTTCTTCTGCGAGAGTTAAATTAGGCAAAGAATTGGCAGATCCCACGTACAGTGAGAATCGATGATATACGAAGCACGAATGAGAAAGGGTGATAGGTTACCTTAAAATCAGCAAAATGTTCAGAGCCGGGGGTATAGTATGCCGTTTATGACTTCCATGTCATGATTATCATGTTAGGACGTTTCATTTACCTTCGTCATTTATTAAAGTCACCTGATATCAACCTTGGTAAATAAGGAGCTAGCGAAACGGCCGTGAGCGTGCAATGAGCGTAACTGGCATTCATGTTTTACATAAAATCCATACCATGATTATAATATTTACACGGGTTATTTACATTCATCGTTCATTCACGTCACGTAATACGAAATTTGGTATACGTTGAACTAGTGAAACGGCCGCGAGAACGCTATGAGTGTAGCATGTAATCATGTTTTACATGAAATGCATATTATGATTATCAGGTTTGAATGTCTCATTTACCTTCGTCGTGTATTCACTTCCCGTGTTACCATATTCTGTACACGTGGAGAAAGCGCAATGGCGAGCGTGTCATAAAGGACCGAATATACTCCAACGCAACGTAGTCGCACGCGCAAGCAGGGCGCAGCGACGCCGCGATAGCAAAACCCGAGCACTCTATTCTGTGACGGCAGGCGCGACCACGTGAACAGCGTCAGCGGCGCGGCTCGGTGGCAACCGGCGTCAAATGCGACATGCGGCATTTCGTGCCGATGACCTTACTTAGACAGCACCTCGTCTGCCTCTCTTCATTACGGAGAGACGCCGTGTGCGTGTAAACGCGCATGCGTCAAAGCAAAGAAGCGTGGCGCGCGTCGGCGAGTATATGGCATGGAGATCCACAACGAAGGTCAGTGGGCACATCCATTGATCTCTACTAGGAGGATATCGGCGCCTGGCTTGGCATCGCCGGCGTGACGCGGTAAAACGAACGCCGGCGCACACGCGCGCCGCCTCATGTCGAAGTGTATTGGCACCTAGAGTGGGGCGTCTATTAACGTTCTTACGTGACACATCTTATGATTATCATGTTATCTTCAGTCACATACATTCATCCATTCACGTGACGTAATATTAAACTTTGGCATATGTGAAGGTAGCGAAACAGCCACGAGCGCATAATAATTGTGGGACGTAGTCCACCTGGTACATGACACGCATGTTATGATCATGTTTGGACGTGTCATTTTCCAAGTCGTTCGTTCGCGTCACGTATTACCTAATTTGGTACATGTGAAGCTAACGAAACGGCCACAAGTGCACCATCAGTGTGGCATGTAGTCGTGTTTTTACACGAGACGCATCTCATAATTATATTGTTCGCACCAGCCACATACTTTTGTCATCGATTCACGTCCTGTAATACCTAATTTCGTTCATGGGAAGCTAGCGAAACGGCCAGAGCGCATCATGAGCATGGCATGTAGCCATGTTGTGACATGACACGCATCTATCTCATGATTGTCATGTTTGCGCCAGTCACATACCTTGCTCAACCATTCACGTCCTTTAACACCAAATTCGGTATATGCAAAGCTAGAGAAACGGACGCGAGCACAACATGAGTCTGGCATGTAGTCATGTTGTTACATTACAGGCATGTCATGATTTTGATGTTAAGGTCTGTCACTTGCGTTCACCTTGGAATCATGTCATACCACACCAGTTTTGCAACATATCTTTGGAATGATTCCACCGCAAGAGCAGCAAGACCAAGACACGTGAATCGTGACATTTATGACATTCATGCCAATAATTTCATGTTATGGCTGGTCAGTTATGTTTGCAATACAGTCATGTTATATCATACCAAGAGTGGTATTGGTAACATTATCCAATCGGCCAGGAGAGCTTAAAGTTGTAGGCGGCTAGATAGATAGATAGATAAGCTCAATGTCGCTGAACTCGCCAAGAAATGCTTCGCATTTAAAATGTACGTTAGATTCAGTGAGGAAATACATGAATGTGCACTTCCGTTTTATGCATCGTGCGCTGTAACGACGATCGCGTCGTTGCTGTGTTGCTAACCTGTTGCTGTGTGCTAACCTAATAAGTGTTGCTTACCTGTTAATAGAAGATAAGAGTGCAGGCTTCTCCGGTTCATACTTTGTTGTTTCTCGCCCGTAAAAACAAACGCGAAGTAAATATATAGCGATCGCAGTATGTTTGGCTTTGTTTACTCAATTACGAGAAGAATCTCACAATTTATCCTTGTTCTTCGCCGCTTGCCATATCCTTCAGCGACGAAAATACTACCCAGTTGTCGTTATTACATTCCTTTCGCCGACTTATATGTCACAGGACGCAAAACACGGCTCGCAGAGACGATCAGCTGGTTCTTACATACAGCAGCCATTATGTGACTTGGATTGGATGCGAAAACGACTAACATGTGCCTTCAACTCACAAAACACAAACGTTTATCGATTTCTTTTAGCAATATAATTCATTCATGTGAGCAATAGAAGCATATAAATCAAGATTTTTTAAAATTTATTTGGGATGGTTTTTTGCTACATGCTTGCGAATAGAATAAATAGAATATACGACTCCTTTGAGGCTCTCAGCCAGAAAGTCGCTAAGGTTCCTAAGTTTTCCTCTTCAAAATACCTAGAAAATTTTAGAAATTTATCCACTCACGTAAAAACTGAATTAAATATACGGCCACTCTGAAAATTCTTGCCAGAAAGTCCCTAAAGTCCTTAAAGTTTTCTTCTCCATATACCTAGAAAATACTAGGGATTTCTCTAGATTTTTACGTAAACTAAGCCAACTGCCGCGCTTGTCTTGTGTGCACAGTATGGGCGGCAATGAGCGCTTTTCATTGGCGAAATTCGAAAAACGTAGCGCTTTCGGCGTGGGTGGCGCCTCAAGCGTGACGTAACAGGGAAAACAGAATACGGAATACAGGATATAAGTAGGTTATACGGCCACAGCAGTGCCTTTGGTATAATTGTAACTCACTAAGAGGCATTTTTGGTTTAACGTACGTAGGAACTTCACGTACGCAAACGGGAAAAGTCTACGTACGTTACGTGCCCGCCATCTTAAATGCTTTTAGATACACGTGCGCGACGCGCTATAAGAGCTATCATGTGGCTCCATCCGCTAGTAGTACTCTTATTGACGGTTTATGTGCTTCGGCTGTCAGGGTCACAACGCTGCCTTCTTAAAGATTGTTATGTTAAAGATATTCTCTTTTGCTATTGTCAAAATATTTTCGAGCGACTGGTCTTGTCCCGAGTACTCTTCCTAAGTTTCGGGCCTAGTAGGTGTCACCATGGAAAATAAAACTTTGTACTGGCTAGTCTAGTTCTCGTTGTGCGTTGTACATTGAATGGAAACCACCAAGGGGCTTACCTGCGAAGGTAAGTTGCCATGCGCGAGCAGCGAGTGCGTCTGGTCTAGCGCCTCCTCCATTTTTCCAGAGCCCCGCCGAAGGAGCGGATTTCAATGGGAAGCGGCCATCGGTGCTAGTGCGGCGTTTCGCCGCCAGATGCCACAATTGGAGTAGAGAAGCTGCCACGTCGTCTCTTGCGCAAACGAATGCCGCGGCTGCAGTCGAAGCTGCTATACGGCTCGGTTTTCGGCTGTATTCACATTGTTTAAGACGTAATGAGACCTTGGAAGCGATAATCGCGAAGCACTTTTGTTCTGGACACCCAGCTCATTTCAATGGCATGTGCCGTTCGCGACTACTTGATCAAGGTACTCGCGCGTCGTCTGCTAGGCCAACACCAGATAGCTCATGCCACCATTCCGCTGAAGATCGTTTTGTCACCGTGGCGTTCACTTGACTGAGACTTGCTTTTTCGACTAACTGAAAGTCATTTTTTGGGAGAAGTCTTTGCCAGGAGCTAATATTGAAAGCTTTGGTGCCTAATGTTCCCCGATGCTTGCTACAGTGGCGTAGCTCGTTATGTGCAATCCTGGATTCATGCACTAAATGGCACAAAATGTGACTATACTATTTCCAGGGATATAGGTCATCATCCGTTCCCTTCGCAAACCATTACATAGGTTGCCACCGAAAAAAAAAGCAAGTGTCAGAAAACAACGAACTATAGCAGGTTATTTCACTATCTGAAAGCTTAAACAATGAAATCACCGTAAAATAAACAAGAACAGCTCCGTATGCGGTGCGCTTCCTGCGATCATTGCCTAGGCTTTGAAAAGGCGCTGGTAAAGTTTGAAGTGTAATACCGACTCTCAACTTGAGCCAAGGAGACAGGCATGAAAAATGTGGCCTGTGGTCAGTTGCTTAAGCTTGTTTGTGTATTTGTGGACGAATTGTTGTAGCCTTAATACCCTGCTGCTCAGCTGTTGCTTTCTTCCTCCTTCTGGCTTCTCAATTAGGTAGCGAGCAGAGTAGAGGCCGAATGGCTGTGTGCTGCCCATGGGCTCCCATTCAGCTTCGGGGCGTAATGTTAGCACTGCACACGGCAGTGATCACGAGGCAGCGTTGTTATTGATAGACTCATTTGTTGGCTGTTCAGATGCAGCGCACTCCCATTTAGTTATACGAATTGTGACGTGCAATATTCAGCCGCCACTACCTATAATCTATAAAATACTCGCGTTGTAAATGACGGCTATATACTAGAGTGTAGTACGAAGATTTATTAGGAGACCAATTGTTCTGCCTTATTACTGCAAGCAAACTCCCTCGAACATCAGCGGAAGCTGCAGTTTTCGGAGCTACAGCCATACAGTGCATTAAGGGGATAGTTTTAAATGCCTCATTTAAAGCGAAATTTGATCGCCGGCGGCGTCTGGCGTCTTTTTGAGTCGGCGCCGTGAACACGAGTGATGCAAGAAATCGTCATTTTGTGAAAACGTCATCATATAACATCACATATCATAAATGTTTCTGTCGTATCCGAAGGTCACATAACATTTCAGCATCATATAACATCTTCGCTTGGTTAAAATGGGCCGATCATGAGAGCAGTGCATAAGCAGCTGAGGGGCAGAAAGCTATAGCTTTGTCTTCAATCATTGTGGCAGTAAGAAAACCTTATTGGGTGCAGAAATATCCCAGGGGGAAGTAGGAAACATTAAGTGCACTGAATCGGATGAAAACTAGGATATTTTTTGCCTTTCAGTCCTCTCAGGTGAATCCATAAAAGTGCCGGTCGGTTTTTATTTTTTTATTTTTTGTAACTAATGAGAAATGAAAAAAAAAAGACAGACAATCAAATTTTTTTCCCATCATATATGTGGAGTGGTACACAGCAGTGGTATATACTAAGGCATGCAAATAATGAGGTTGCAACAGCTTGAAAGACATAATAAAACGCAAATGCTACAAAATTCATACACATATAACGATCCAGTAGCACGGTCTGACAGAGCCCGGTGAATACAGCGCGCCGCTATGTTCGTGTTGCTTTTCTGACTTCCTGCATGCGTGAAAACCGTCAAGAAGGACGACTGCAAATTAGCTCGCAAGAAAACAGAAATTTGCGAGCTTCCTAGTAGGCGCGGCAGGCCAGCGCCAGCATCCCGCAGTGTACTCACGCAGCGCCACCATGCGGTTGCAGTGAGCGGAGGCAGAGCGCGAGCGCGATGGCCTGAAGAGTGCGTAGGCCCGGGCACTGAAAAAATAGAGGAGGCGCTGGTCCGGCCGCAAACAGCGCGACCACTGAACACTTTTCGGTGCGATTCTGTCATTCTGTCGAGCAGACAACGATCATTTTCGACCGCACAGTGAGTGCTTCATAATTTACTGAAAATCACTGCATTTTACTCCAATTACTGCTTATCACGTAGCATGTCTAAATCGTCGCTCTTAAAAAAGCGAACGCGTGGAGCCGCTCCAGCCATCCTGTCGCCGTGTTTCGACGGAAGCCGTCTGCGCGCGCGGGACATGCTTTTTTTTTCGAGCGCGCACGCGAAGTTGTGTGCAAGAAACACACGCAAAGGATCGAATATCACGTACACGTCCGCGAGACCAGCGCACGGCCGCTATTTTTTGAACATGCACACTGCTTACTCGTAGAAGCTCTACGGAACGCAAAGCCACTACGTGAAACTAAAGCTTTTTAATGAGTGAACTTGTGCCCAAAAAACTTAGTAACTTAAAGTAGAAGTATATCGCGCTGTGATCGGAGCGAAAAAATTGTCATCGGTCTTGGGTAAACTGGTCATCAGCAGAACGCCTCCTTCATTTATACTGCTGTGATCACCCTTTAAAGGCCTAAGCGGACATATTAACAAGAGTACGCTGAAAAAGAGTAATTCAAATAATAATTGCCCAGTGTTTAGGTCCTGCAGCTATTATATAATTATTAGGTCAGCTGAAGTGAAGAGCTCCGAAAATTTTGATCATGTGGTGTTCTTTATAGCGGAATCAGGTCTAAGCACATGCTTCTCAAGCGTTTCACCTTCATCGACAGGCGGCCGCCGCAGCAGGATTTGTGCGCAACATTATGAGCACAATCTGAGACAATCTCGAAGTTTACAAAATATTGCCGGGGCCTTGCGCCCAATGGCCATAGGTTTTCTGACAAGGACCGGATAAAATCAATGTGAAAAAAAAGAACGCGTGGCAACATAGCTGAAGAAATTGTGGTGGGACAACACCGCTATTCATACTTGCCACCTATAGCTACAATTGCCTGCCAATGAGCTTGCGTGAAATAGGGACTACTGAAAAATAAAAAATACAACTAAAATATAAAAGCCTTTCTGCTTCAGTAATCCATGGGAATTAGTGTAGATGTATGATATAGATTGCACTTCTGATAGTCATGGATATTAGGCATGAAATATCGCCAACTTACCTCTTCAGGGAAAACAAAAATTAATCGGTGCCTATCGAAAATTGCCTGAAATTTGGGAAATCGTCTAAACGTTCACAAGAAAACAGACCATTTGATATACCAAGTTAATCGAATCTCCTTTCGCAAGTGTTTACGATGGCCGCTAATTATTCCCAATAATAGAACGCAAACTTGAAATTGGTCATTTCAGCAAGCAGTATGCAGAATGCTTGGTGAAGTATACTGAACGCATGCCCGAAAACGACATATTTGTTTCGAAAATTACCTTGGCAGAATAGGAAACTCAAGTGCAAATAAGTGTGTTTGTAGCAGTAAAAACAAAGCACCCAACAAGAGATGAAGGTAATAGGGCGTTTTTGACTGTACTTCACAATAAGCAAACAAGACCATGCTGCGTGACGAATGCCCAGGTGGCCAGCGGGCACAGGTTCATTAGGCGCGGGTTGATTGATTGATGTGTGGGGCTTAACGTCCCAAAACCACCATATGAATATGAAAGACACCGTAGTGGAGGGCTCCGGAAATTTTCACTACCTGGGGTTCTTTAACGTGCACCCAAATCCGGGCACACGGGCCTACACGTTAGGCCCTAGATGCGGCAGCGGTCGTTACAGCTGTGGACTGAGAGCCCCACCCGTCATTTCCCAAGGTTTAAAAAAAGTTTATTTATTTATTTCTCGCCATATGCAACGTGGTACGTGGTGCTTGCAAGTGACCAAGGGTTCCATGGCTCTGACACTACAGAAAATGGTAGATACCTCGAAAGCAAAAAAAAAAACACGTCAGCAAGCCCTCGAACGTAGCTATCGTTGGGACAACTCGAACTCAGTTGTGTTGTTATACTTCACCTGAAGTGATGCGTACAACTCGTCGCCTGCCCAGACTGATGTAGTTGGACGAAAAGATCAAATGACAAAACTGCTTTTAGTTTTATTCAGGTGGCTTAGTGGCACCGTTACCAGCCTTACCAGAGAAGTTCAATGAGAGATTAATGTTTCTTGCGGTATAGAATTGCGACTAAAGTATCTTGCTTACTAAGATAAACAATACAATATCAAATTTAACGAAAACACAGATGCACTTACTCCTCTTGCGAGGCGTGTTGCGATGCACATACAAGACGCTCAAAGAAAATCTAAAGTACTATATCAGATATATGTATCCTCGATACTGCCTAGCCCTGCGTAGTGTCCATTTCTGCTATAACAGCTACATAAAACGCCTCCATACACCTCGTTGAGTGCCAAAAAATAAAAATAAAAATGTTTACCGCAGATGCTCTGAGATAGCGCAGAACACCTGCAGCTATGCAAGACGCCTTTTGCTACTCATATTGTTAATCCACGGCGTTTCCGGAGCCCTTCCCGACAAAGAACGAACATCTTTCTAACCACTGAAAGCACCAAGCTTGCATACCTTCATAATGCGGTGAGATACGGAGGCGGAGTCTCTCTATACCTCCCTTGTACGCGCGCTCGCATGCTGACGCGCAGCTGCAGCGTTGCTTTTACCAGTTACTGCTGGGAACCCAGGTAGAAATAAATCACGAACAAAATATTTTTTTACATAATGTCACTGGTGAGATCACCAAATAGAGAGAAAGGAGGAAACGGTGATTGAAGGAGCGTGGCCGCGGAAGCTCGTCTTTCGTATTTTGCATGCAAGCGGAATGCGCTCGTGCCTTCCGGCAGGTTCCCTGGCTGCTTGGGCGATGTGCGACCGTACGAAAAATTTTGTTAACCATTCTCTCCTCCTTCGCTTGCGTTTTTACAAGTGGCGAAAGTTCACCTGAACAAACTTTGAGTAAGATGAAACTCAATCGACAAAAAAAAAACTTTTCATTGAACGTTTTGTAGAAAAAAACATGCACGTTGTTTGAAAATGTCAATCTATGAAAGTGGCTTTAATATTCAACTGAAATTTGGACATATAGAGCACACATTGAATACACCATTTCCGAGCCAATGCAAACATTTTCAGCAAACACGAGTAGGTCACGTTTTATTTTACTCAATCACGTTCGTTTTTACGGCACACGCAGTTTTATTCGAGAAATTGAGTATCAAATGATAGTGAAATTCAGAGGCATAGAGAGGCTTGAAGCCACCAGAAAGTTTTTATGAGAGAACACTGCTGCAAACAGTGTTTCGGCAAGTTGACTTCTCCTCGTCAAGGCATCAGAGTTGCTTAGATGATGAAAAGTTCACTCGTCAAAACGTTGGCTTCAGCAACATTGCCTGCAATGATTTTTAGAACAACCAAGTCCTTCAAGTAAATTTCAGTGAGTGAGTCAGAACTGAAGACTAGCAAAATTTTCAACCATAGCTACGTAAATAATATGAACAGGAAGGAGCCTATCATTACTTGACATCACTCGAAATACATGCCAGATGTAAAGAAGTGAGAACCATGTAGCCGAGCCAACATAAACTGAAGTTTTTATTACGCAAATTTTTCCGACAGCAGCTTGTCTGTCATCTTCAACAATTAGTCTAATGACCCTGCACTTCTGTCAGTCAAGTCAGGCTTGCAGAGAATACAATTGCGCTGCCACTGTGGTCTTTAGGCTAAGGTACTCACCCACAGGTCACGGGATGAAACACCGGCTGAGGTGGCTGCATTTTCGATGGAGGCTGCATTTTTGCTGTAGGTCCGTGGGCTTAAATTTGCGCGCACGTTAAAGAAGCTAAAATGATTAAAATTTCCGGAGCCCTTCCCTATGGCGTCTGTAATAATTATATGGTGGTTTCGGGACGTTAAAACCCACATAAGTATCTGAAAGAATTGGGTTTACTCGTTTACTAACGCAAAATTGATACCTGCTTAAATAGTGGGATCGAATATTTTTACTCACTCGTTACCACTAGAAAACCTTAACAACCTTCGGGGAATGGGGAGTTCTCGGTTTAACACAACGCGAGGCGCAGAAGACACGTGCTGTCTGATTTAGTCTTCATCAAATGCGTGGTTGACTTTCCCAGCGTAGCTCACTGCGGCTACTATTCTCTGCACGCCATCATTTTTTCTTTAACCTTTTCTTGATTGGACCGTTAACCGAGCGGGATATCTGGGCATAATATAACTTGTAATATCGCTGAGCGAGAGGCGAGACGGATCGTAGGCAAGCACTGCGAGCTCAACCCAGCCACTTGCAGTGCTCCACCCAATTTAAAATTTAGAAACTGAAAAAGAAACGCGTAAACAAGAAAAATTCTTTACAGTGGTATCAAGCTTCTTTATTTGAAAAAATACTTGTGAAAGCCGGAAAATGTGAAAATTCACGTTAACCTCGCTCCGTTCAACCGGATCTTACGCTGCTCGGCAACCGCTATGAGCGTGCAAGTTTTAAACCCAAACTAGCACTGAGTTTCGAGGCCTAGTAAGAGCTGGCGAAATGAATTAGGAGAAAGCGAAGGCGCCCAAAGGCACCGTCCAATAACGCTACCCCTGCACGTAGCCATCAAAGTACACAGGCAAATCACCGAAATGGTTGAAGAACCCTTAATGCAGCGCATAGAATTGCATAAGCTTTCAGCTATTCTCTGACGAGACATTCAATAGACGGCGTTCACGTGCTCACTCGATTATATTGTATGCGTCCTTCCTTCCTTTCTCCTTTGTTTTCTTTTGATGGAGGACGTTTTCACCTGTAGAGGTTTTATTCAAACGTGAATTCGCTCTGTATGAGTGCTCTAGAGAGTTATGAGAAGCGATCATTCATTGAAGTAGTAGAAGTCTACTACATGTGCACGGCTTATTTTTCGATGACTCGTTCTGAACGCCCGCCTGTGTCTTGTAGTGTTCCCAATTGCTCTTATTTTGAAGCAAGGTCTTGCAAAGACACTGCCGAGGAGACGTGTAACGTGACAGTAGCCTCTGTAGTTATTATGGCAGTGATAGGCTGATAGCGACAGCCCGAACTCACCCAATGGGCATAAAGTTTTGTGTTCAATCACGAGTTTCTAAGTGTATGGTGTATTTGTGTGTTAACTTATTTCCCTTCTCACGCATTGAACACAGCTTCCCCTCTGCTTGTTGGATACATGGAAGGTATAAAAAACTGATAGAAGCACAGCCAGGTTCTAAAGACGCTAGAATAGCCATTGATGTGTTCCCAGCAACTAGCAATGGAAGGGCCAACAGCTCCGATGACGTTGGAGATCACCGTACTTACGGAAATGACCTTCACCATGCGGTCGCTCTTATGATTCACATTAGAGCTGGACAATGCCTCTCATAAATGTTGTGTACTAATGTTAGTGAAACTCACGCAGTGGGCCCTGATGCGACAAAGAAATGATAGCCACTCGGGCGCAAAAAGTTGTTCACGAGAGAAGCACCGACTAAAGCGCACATACCGGCAGTTGTAAGCTAAAGCATACAAATGCCGAAAAGGACGCGCAAAAACTGATAAGGGCATGCTCGGGAAATAGGCGAACTGGTCAACTCAGCACGCGAGAGAGCGTACGCAAAATGCATTTGATAGTTTTTTTTAAAGTTTAACGGGCCAACAGCACGAAACATTTAGAAGAAACTTCGTTTGCCTGGGATTCTTCAGTGTCATTTGCCTAAATTTAATTTCCTGGGCATTAAGCGTTTTCGCTTCCAGGCACCAAGGCGGGGTTTTGATTCTGCGACTTTAGGGTCAGTGGTCGAGTACCATAACTGTTAGACCACTGTGGCAGGGTACGTTGAACATAGGGATTCATTTATTCTTAATTTCAACTAGTGATGGTCTCAACCGTGTTTACTAATGTGCGTTTGCACTCTCATTGCAGGCTGTGCTCAGAATGCCGTATCTGACACAGAGGACCAGACCATCCAACTGAATGTACCTGGGCATAGCCGAAGCGCAAGCAACACAGATATACATAAATTTATGCCGACATCAAAACATCTTACTCGCGAATTATTGGTTTACTGAAAGAGAGCACACAGCTAAATGAAATAGGAAAGGCGAAGTTGTGGTAACTTCGCGACATTATAAGTTGGCGCGTGAACCTAATGATATGGATAAGTAGAGTAATGGCAACAGCACTCGCGTGCTTCCCTTGGCTGTCCACGCCATAAGTTGTGCTCAAAATTTCTCAATTGAGAAAACATGGCCAAGCTTGTGCATTCTTATGATGATCTTCTTTCAGCTGTACATATGACAACTGCTCCAACAAATACGCATCAATACCCTTCAAGGAAATTGAAGAAGAAACATTCATGTCATTGGGAGGCAAGCTGGTGCCACTGCAAAAGTACTGCTGTAAAAAAATAACTAAAGAAATACAAAAAATATTACCATAATTGGAAAGTAAACAAGCAGATCAAGATGAGGCGGAATTGATAAGCCGGAAATCGCAAGTTTTTTCATCAGGTCCTTTTCTTTTCGTTTGCGAGAGGCTTCTATTTCGGCCGCGAAACAGGCGTGTCCACAAATTGGGTTGGAAGCGGCCATCCATCGGCGTCATGTTTCGTGTCGTAATCTCGTTTCCGGACGACGAAAAGTTTCTCGGATGTGGGACGCTTCTCCACGCCATCAGGCTACATTTTGGGTGCAAGTGGGCACTGCAACACATACGCGACAAAGCTCTTCTGACATTCCGGCAAATGGAAGGTTGGAAGTAGAGGCTTGGTAGCTCTGTCTGGACAATAGTCAGTTTGATTCCTGCAGCACGTTTAACTCTGTTCTAGTTCTCAGCAAAAAGCACATTTTTTTGGACGCTGCATTAAACGGATAACCGAAAAAAATGCAGACTATGTATAGTGGTAGGTGAGCTATGAAGCTAGGATATCGAGTTCACTTGTCATTTTATTTTACGGTGATTGGTATTGTGAGAAAGAAAATGAACTGTCTAAAAAAGCGAACCGAAAGCACGACGCTGGTATACAGTGAAGACGAAGCCCCTAGTGGTTCAAATGGCAGCTGTCACCTCGTAAAAATAATGGCATAAAGTGGTAAGAGATTATGTAAAGGGAAAAAAAACTGCCACACATAGCTGTCTCGCCTTAGGAGGACGCCTCAAAAGGCCGACATAGGGGTGGCATAAACGGAGTAAAATATATAGGAAGAAAATTATAGAACAGAAAATAATTAAAAAGGAAGATAGGAAACATTGAATTCGCCTCTCCCAACACGCGCCTAAAGCAACGCAGCGCGCCGCCGACCGGCAAAGCCACCGAAAAAGACAAGGTATGAGCCCACCAAGTTCACGTGGTAATAATAAAAACCGCAGCGCAAAAAAAGCCAGAAGAGAAAGGAGGAGACAGGACGCTCGTTCGCCTCGTTTTAACTTTGGTTGCATTCGCAGGAGCAATGAAGTTCGATTTGGAATCCATGGCATAACAGCACCCACGCTACACAATGCGCCTGAAAGTCGAGCTGCTTCTACGTGGCTCGGATGTCGGGCTTGTTCTGCCGCCAGGTCTTTCCAGGTTCGTCTCCAGGGCCATGGGGGGAAAATGTGGCTCCCGGCCCAGTTGCGTGAACAGATCCATTCTGGAAGAAGCATCCCAGTTCCACTGGCTTGTCGCGAAAAGTTGTCGAGTAGCTTCACTCGCGTGTTCCGACAAAAT
>NW_023612776.1:0-82019 GCF_013339725.1 Rhipicephalus microplus | reverse complement strand
TCTCTGCCCACGCTTCCCTTGTTTTTCCTTGTAGCGATACTTTGTATCAATATGTATTGCTGGTTGGCCCTCCGCTGAGGCAGCACTGATATCATGCAGTAGTCGTAAGGAAGATCCGATCGAGGTCAAGCTGAATCGCGTGTAAGCTTTATGAATGAGGATGGCATGTAGTGGTGCCGCCTACATAGCAGCAGTATCCGAAAGGGATGGAGCAGGGCCAGATTCTTGGAGCGCCAAGCGGCCGGCTTGAGAGCCAAGTGAGCTGGAGGAAAAAGGGAAAGATGTGAACGCTTTCGCCTGTTCCTGAAGCCTCCAGGGTTCCACTGTATGATCTCGAATTTAGACGCAATGTTTGAACGGGACGTACGATTGGTAGCCATCGTGACTGTCTTAGGTTTTATATTTGGTCCTCCATGTCGCGCTCGGATTCCTCAGAGGCAGGGAGGGGCACGGAGGCCGGATTGTCCGGCGGCGGGGTGGTGGTATCCACCTTACGACGACGCCGTGTAGCTGCACCCTCACTGCTCACCGAGCAAGAGCGGGAACGCCATGCCTTGGGTTGAAACTGGGTGATTGCCCCGGCTTGAATAGCCTGGGTAACCTCTACTACTATGCGTTAAACAGAGAAGCTGGTGAGGAGGTGATTAATCGAAGCTTCGACGCGCGTAAGGCGTTCCTCTATGCGCGGGGCACGCTCCTCGCTAGGGAGAGTTTGGTTAGTGGGCAAGAGAACCTGAGGGGCCTCAGGAGCCTCAAGAGCTTCTGGGGTAGATGCGGCACCGGTTCCGAGTGGTGGAGTACACATGGCTGCTTGAACCGGCGGTTTAAGTAGAGTGGACTTACCGCGAGGACTAAGCTTGGACGTAGCTGGCGTAGCCACCTGGTCAGAGGAGGCATTACCGGATGGCCTTGCAGTACACTGTTGTTGGGGTTGAAGTCGCTTATTTAAGAGTTCGAGTTCTTTAGTTAAAAGAGAATTTCGCTTTTGAAGTGCCGCAACTTGCTGTCGAAGGGCCGCAAGTTCGGGAGAAGGAGGATCGACAGAAGTGGGTGAGAGAGGCTTAGAAGCAGCATTCCCTGCCCAACTGCTCACCTGAGGTACCGCCGCTAGTGCTTCGAGCGGTGGGAATGCCTGAGTGTCGGCGTAGAGTGGTGAAGCCGACTGAGGCAGGTTGGTGCTGCTGTCTGTCTGTGACGAATATGAGGTGGTCCCTCGAGGAGATGTTGAGGGCTGCTTGCGTTTCCGATATTTTGCTGTGCAGTCACTGGTCCCAGTCTCATGGGCGCTGTGGCAGAGGAGGCACTGGGGGTGGCAGTCGTGGGCATTGAGACCTGCAGGTGCGGGGGTTCCACATTTGGCACACTTGGTTGGAGCGGGGTGAGGACACTGAGGTGGTCGATGGCCGATGGTACCACACTTGGTGCAAACAGGGACCGTTTTCTTGTAGGCGCGTATATACGTCGCCACGCAGTGATAGAAGAGGAAGAGGGGTAACTTTGTGCCCTCTAAAGTCACCACCGCCGCCGCGGAATCTCCGAGTTAGCGGACTGCGAGGATAGTACCTCGAGGCCAATGCAGTTTGGACTTTATCTTCTCCGGGCTTTCAGCAGGGTTTATATTCATGACGCCCTTGCATGTATCCCCTGGTGCCTTGGCGTGGCCTCGAACGGGCAGCTGCTGATCCCCCACTTGCAGCTGGAAGTCCCCGAGGAGTCGGTGTGCCATAGGCAAAATGGTGGTGCTACAAACCAAGATGTTTTGTTCCCAGATCGGCCACACTTGAATTTGCGTGGTAGTCAGGTCGCCGAGGTAGCTGCGGATGTCGTCGCCTGCGCGATCGGCCGGGACGAATGTGCGTAGCTCGCAGGGAACGCGAGGTTTCACTACTACGATGTAGTCGTCGCGAGAGAGGCGAGGAGTCTGGCGCGGACGCCACTTGCGTTGCTTCGCTGGCTGCGAGGACGGAGCAGAGGTAGGCTCACCACCGGAGGGATGGCGCACCTGCGTTCCTTGCAAGGCTGGGGAATGGCGGCCAGCTGTGGCGTCTCGTTGTTGTTGAGACGCAGACTTCGATTTCGCTTGCTTGCGTTGCCACAATCTCACCATGTCGTCGAGGTATTCGTTATGCAGCTGCCTCGCCGGGCTGAGAGCCCTTAGCGAGGCGGCGTTGTAGCCGGTAGTGAAGGACGTTCCTCAAGTTGTAAAAACTGGACCCACCTGGACAAAGATGTTGTATAGGCGAAGCTAAAAACTTGGTGGTGACGATAAACCTACGTTTCAGGGGTACCAGAGTGGATGTCCGCAGAAATAGCAGAAAATCTACGGAGGCGATGTGGAGTGCGTCCGTCGCCATCGAGCGCTCGCAGCGCTCCCGCGGCGAAGGGCCCGTGATGCCAAGCGCAAGCGGACGAAGCGATCCGCGGACATAAACATCATTATAGTGCTAATTTACTCTCACATATACGCGTAAACTCACCAAGATTTACCGAGAGGGTCTAATGGTCCTCAGGAATTGCAATGTGATCACACGGGAGAGTTTACGTTAACTCACTGGCAAATGCCAACGTATTTTAACTTTACTCCCCCTCATAGCATCACCCCGTGCATTCTATCTTAGCCATGTTCACCCTCGGGCAGTGCTTGGGAGTTTTTTCAAATACACTTTTCTGAGTGAATAGGGTTATTATGCGGGGACATTGAGCTCTGCAACATGGCTAGATACAACCCGATGGC
Source organism: Rhipicephalus microplus (assembly GCF_013339725.1). Taxonomy (NCBI): domain Eukaryota; kingdom Metazoa; phylum Arthropoda; class Arachnida; order Ixodida; family Ixodidae; genus Rhipicephalus; species Rhipicephalus microplus. Next base: position 79,285 of record NW_023612776.1, on the reverse strand, counting down.
TTTCCAAGATAACCCGCCCTTGGCATGCTCACTGGGATTTGGCCGTAGTAACGTCAATGTCTCCTCACCACTTGATGCCATATGCAGACCCGTAGGCTGACATATACAGACTCGGGATCATATCCCGGCTCCGGCGACTGCATTTTCGACGAAGGTGAAAATACTCTAGGCCCGTGTGCTCAGATTTGGGTGCACATAAATAAAACCAAGGTGGTCGAAATTTCCGGAGCCCTCTTCATCTACGGCGTCGTTCATAATCGTGTGGTAATTTTGGGATGTTAAACACACCACAAATAATACAACAATTAATAAAAACACCACATATTATTGTTATCACTATGCAGGGCAAACTCACAGCTGTCTCACAGCGTTGATCTCCAATAGCGTGCATAAGTATCCAATATTTGTAATCATCTGCACTACAGAGTGCTGTTTTCATTGGTCTCCCCAAGAAGATCTGCAAAAAGTACTTAAGTGAAAATTGTTTTTAAAAGTAACCAAGACCTTCACCCTCTTGCCGGAGAAATAACAAATTTTATCTTACATTGATGGAGGGAAAAGTCGTGTTTATTAGTGCAAGCTATTACTACAGACAGATGTTTCTGAAACTCTCTGTCTGCTTTACTATTTTCATTATGACGTCTAGAGAGATGGCATTTTTTTCAAGAGTAAGATAACAGTACTCTCCCAGAAAAAAGTATTTCGCCTATGAAGGTAACCTTTATGTAACTAACCATTACTTCAGCAGAGCAAAGGGCAATTTATCTATCATAAAATGTAATATGTATTATTGTAAGCCACCGGTGAATGCTGGCTTCACGCTAGCTTCTGCGTAGTTGCGAGAACTTCCACTCCAGTATTTTCTTCTTGCAGTTCATTTTCTTTTTATAGAAGGTTTAAAGATCGCAAGCGTTGTACTCCAGTAAATTTACAGGCACATCCATTATTAGTCCCAAATGTGAACACTGAAGTCACGTTTTCAAGTTTTTAAATGCGAAGCATTTCTTCCCCAACTTCGGTGACTTTGACCATATCTATTTATCTATCTAGCCGCTTAGGACTTTTAGCTCTCCTTGCCGTTTGAATTATGGTATCGATACAAAACTTTGCATGCGATAACATGACTGTATGATGAGCATAATTTACTAGTCAAAACATGAAAATTACATTTCATGGTCTTGCTGCTCTTGTGGTGGTTGCTAATTCGGCATAGTAAGACATGAATGCATAACGTACATAAGTGACGAACTCCAACGTAAAAAAATCATGGCATGTATGTCATAATTTTTATGTTATGGCTAGTCAATACTGCACGCCATGCTCATTCTGCGCTCGCGGCCGTTTCGCTAGCTTCGCATCTACCAAATTTGGCATTCCGGGACGCGAATGTATGATGAAAGTGCGTTATTGGTGCAAACTTGATAATCTCAAGATGCGTGTCATGTAACGACATGACTACATGCCACACTGAAGGCGTTAAGACACTTTGACGTGACCCGGTGCACGTGCACGCCAGCGTTCGTTTTGTCGCGTCACACCGGCGATGCCACGCCAGGCACCGATCTGTCTGCCGTATACATTCAGGCGCGCACCGCCTATCGTTGCTTCGACAAATGCGCGTTTGAGCGCACCCGGTGTCCCTTCATCACGAAGAGAGGCAGACGCAGCGCTGTGTGGGTACAGCTGGGTAACGTCATGGGCGCGAAATGCAGCATGTTGCACTTCGCGCCCGTGGCTGCGGGGCCGCAATGAAGGACACTGGTCACGCCGGCCGCGCCAGGCGTCGGTTTTCCTATCGCAGCATCGTTGCGCCCTGCGTGCGTGCTCGTCAACGTTTGGTCGGAGTATACTGGGCATCTCATGATGCGCTCGCGGCCGTTTCGCTAGCTCCACATATACCAAATTTGGTGTTTCGTGACATGAATAGACGACGAAAGCAAATGGCACGTCCAAACATGATAACCATGATATGCGTGTTATGTAAAGCGTGACTACATGCTACGATGATGGCGCGCTCGCGGCCGTTTCACTAGCTCCACATAAAACAAATTTAGTATCATGTTATATGAAAGATGACGAAGGTCAATGACACGTGCAAATGTGCTAATAATTGCATTGAAATCATGTAGGGGAAATTTACCTCCGCCTCGTAACGTTGTGCTGATTTTAAACTGGCATATCAGCTTACCTCATTCGTGCTTCGCATATCATCGGTCCCCACTGTACGTGGGATCTGCCAAATTTTTTCAAGAGTAACGAAAATCTCTCTAGTTCGTCACATAAACAGATAGCGCGTAAAGTTTAGGAAAGTCTGCAACATTTTTGAAATAGCTCAAAAGAATAATTATTCGAATGTATTTTAATAAACGGAGAGAGAATATTGTAGAAAATCAGCGGGCTAGTTTTTAAAGCTCTTCTTGCCCACAGATGTGATTAAAATTTGTCTCTAATCTTCCTGGAGCATCTTTCGAGCGTCCAGTGCGAACGGACGTGCTTTTCTGAACTCTTACTTCGGCGAGAGACGCACCGGCGTCTCTGACGCTTTCAAATGATTTCTGTCAAAGTATTACATCAATCCACCGGAAATGTGCACCCTTCGACATATATTATCAACAGAATTCCACCGAGCCCTTTTTTGACTTGGTAGGCCCAATTTTTGCAATTTTTAAATATTTTTCATTGGCGGGGCACAAAAAAGTTCAACTGATTCACCTAGCCCCAGCCCTGAAGACGGCGGTAAAACTGTCCCCGAAAGAAACACTGGAGGATGTCGTCTGCCCGAACATAACTCAGATTATCGTTGTGGTCTCTACCCCAGCGTCCCGCAACGTGAACGCCTACGTGGCGCTGCGTCTCATCCACCTTGGCTCGACTGAGTATCACGTTTCGGCCTACACGGTGGCTTCTGACGATACCTCCGAAAGTGTCATCCGAGGCGTCTACGTAGACATCGATGAGCGACAATTGACAATGGGAATCGTTATGTGTGGTACGATCATGCTGTGGTGTACATTGTACAGGATACAGACTCACATTTGTTATAATTGTGAAGCTCTCAGCCATCGTGCCGATGTCTGCCCAACACCGGCGAAGAAAGTATGCCGCGCGTGTGCTGTCAACGATCCTGTGAACGATCACTTATGCCAGCCGACATGTTCCTTGTGCGAGGGAAAGAGATCAGGCACATCTGATGGCCAACAAAATCAGCATCGATTCCAAGTCTCCTACTAGGTAAGGTGACGAAGATGGTGTAGAAAGGGTACCAAGAAACGCAGGCAGCACTAAGAGGATCTGACGTCACTGGATGCGAGCATGGCACCATCCTTGAGGATGCGCAAACCGTCACAAGATGAGGAGAAGAGTCGCAGCCGCCCAAGAAGACGCTCTCATTCCAAGAGGCGCGCCCACTCAGAGGGGCACTACCACTCCAAGGGACGCTCCCACTCTAGGTTATGCTTCCTAGAGGCTCCCAAGACCTGGGCAGATCGTGCCAAGCCAAGCCCGCCACAGCATCCATCGCAGGCTACACACGCGGCACTGCAAGAGCAAAAGGAAGACCCTAGGATTGCATTTTTACTTCAATGGAATGCTAGCTTAAAAGCGTACCTTCAGCAGATGGCGGTCGAGTTTGAAGCTCTCAAAAATACAGCTCAGGCCCCGACGTGATCTTCGTAAGTGGAGCCGCTGCCAACTAAGAGTAGAATAGGTACGGAAGGAGATGTAGCGGGTGCTTCCGACTTGGACTTCTTGGGAGCAATAAAAAATTTACAAAAGGGGGTAGCACGGCAGGCAGAATGCATTGACCTCATAGCGTGTAAGGTTGCCATGATCGAAACTGAACTCGCTCTAGGCGGGAGCTCTTTTGTCCCGGTGACACCTGTTTCACTTGTTTGCTCTGCGCAACCCGGTACGCCAACGGATCAGGCTCTGTTCGATATGGACTTGCCGTTAAGTCGGCATACCAAAGCAGCAGCCATGGCTCCCAATGTAACTAAGTTCGTCATTTAGCAGTGGAACTGCGCGGGGTTCAGGAAGCGTAAAGCAGCCCTCCAACAGTACATTGCTTCATTGGCACTTCAGCCGCATGGGATTACATTACAAGAAACCATTGACACGGCGGTTGCCTTGCTCGGCTATTCGTCATCAGCCGTATAGTGTACGCGACACCGTACCTAAAGTTGCAAGCAACGGGAAAACCAAAGATAGAATGCATAATCAAAAAAGCATCTAAGCAGGCACTCGGCTCACCAATCACCACATTTAACGAAAAGTTTGAAGCATTAGATATACATAACAAGCTACACGAACTTATTGAGGCTCATATGAATGCACAATATGAACGACTATCAAAAAGCGACACATAAAGAACCATAATTCACAAACTGAGCATCACGCACGCTGGCCAAAGCAGGGATCAATACGATATCCCAAAAGAAATTAGAGACCACATCATGAAAACGCCGTTACCTAGAAATATGCACCCCAATATCAGTGGTAGAGGAGGAACGCTAGGGCGAAAGGACTACTCAAGAAGTTTCACAACGATGTGGATGTTGTATATATTGTGAGGAACCGGTTTATTTGGCCAGGCTCGAGCTCTATCACGCTGGTGATGATATTCTTAGATGAAGAAGATGTACAGGTGATGATGATTACAAAGAGAATAAAGAGTCATTCGCTTGTCGCGCTCACACTAATTCCCCCGCGCGGTGAAAGCGGCCGCCTGGTCGCTTGACAGTATTATGAAATGCGTCGCGCATAAGGCTTTAAACGAGATACGTGCACTGTCTCTGTTCCTCGGCAACGATGATCAGGACTAGCGCTAAGAGGAGAAACGCGGTAATTGACAGGAGATGTCTGTTCGACCACCGTGTATGGCCCAATGAAGCGACTGATGAATTTGTCGCATAGGCCGGGGACGCGTAGTGGAGTCCATAGAAGAACTTCGCCACCAGGGGAAAAACTCAGAACCCGGCGAGACGAGTCGTAGCGAGATTTTCGAGTGTCTTGAGAGAGGCCGGTGTTAACACGGGCCTGGTGACGGCAGTGTGCGAGACGAGATAGAAATTCTTCAGAGAAAGGAGCCGTCGATGGTGCAGGGGCCGAAAGGAAAGAGACATCCAGAGCGAAACTCGGCGAGCGACCATGGACGAGAAAAAATGGAGAAAAGCCGGTAGTGCGTTGAGCAGCCGTATTATAGGCGAATGTCACGAAGGGTAGAATTGCATCCCAGTTCGTGTGGTTGGGGTGAATGTACATGGCGATCATGTCCGATAGGGTCCGATGAAACCGTTCAGTCAATCCGTTGGTCTGCGGGTGGTAGCTAGAAGTGGTCTTGTGAACAGTGTTCGAGGCACGCAAAACTTGCTCGACAATAGAAGATAGGAAGACTTTGCCACGATCACTGAGGAGAATGCGTGGAGCTCCATGACGCAAAAAGATGTGGCGAAGAAAGAAATCGGCGATCTCAGTGGCAGTCCCAGATGGTATAGAAGCTGTTTCTGCGTAGCGGGTAAGGTGGTCGACTGCCGTGACAATCCAGCGATTCCCAATGGATGATATAGGAAGAGGGCCATACAAGTCGATTCCAACAACTTCAAAAGGTGAGGCGGGACAAGGAAGAGGTTGCATTAAGCCAGCCGGAGCAGTTGTCGGTCGTTTTCGCCGTTGGCAATGGACACAGGAGGCGACGTACTTAGCGACGGCTGAAGAGAGGCCAGGCCAAAAACAACGACTTCGTATTTTGTCGTAAGTCTTGTGGTAGCCTAGATGAGCAGCGGTTGGATCATCATGAAAGGCTTCCAGAACTTCACGTTGCAGAGAACGTGGGATGACGGGTACCCACTTGTTGCCATCGATGTGGTAAATGTAGCGACATAAAGCATCACCGACAAGCTTAAATTGTTTAAGTTGTCGACGGAGTCTGGCGTTTGGAGGAGTAGTAGAGCCGGTCAAGCGGTCAACAATGGTGCGGCAGTATGGGTCGACACGTTGTTGTGAAACAAGGACGGATAGGGTGGCAGGTGATGAACTTAGCGCTGCGATTGGAGAGGTGCTGTTGTTTTGGAGTATCGATGGTGAATTGCTTCCGCTGGGCAAAGGACAGCGCGATAGAGCATCAGCATCTTGATGCTTCTTCCCAGATCTGTAGGCGACATCGAAATCATACTCCTGTAAGCGAAGCGCCCAGCGACCAAGGCGACCCGATAAGTTTTTCAGCGATGAAAGCCAGCATAGGGCGTTATGGTTGGTCACGACGGTAAAATGACGGCCATGAAGATATGGTCGGAATCTTTGCACTGCCCAAACAACAGCAAGGCACTCCTGCTCGGTGATAGTGTAGTTCTTTTCTGGAGCGGTAAGAGCACGACTTGCGTAAGCAACGACGCGTTCGCGTGAGTTTTTGTCACGCTGCAAGAGTACCGCACCGAGACCATGACTACTTGCGTCAGTGTGAAGGATGGTGGGTGCGGTGGAATTGAAGTGGCACAGTACCGGATCCGACATGAGGGCTTGCTTCAATGCCGTGAAAGCGCTTTCGTAGTCTTCGGACCAAATGAAGAGGACGTTCTTTGCGAGGAGTTGATGGAGCGGAGACGCAAGTTCCGCGAAACCACGTATGAAGCGCCGGAAGTAAGAAGATAACCCAAGAAAGCTGCGCAGGTCCTTCTGACGTAGTGGACGAGGAAAATCGAGGACAGCGGCAAGCTTCTCGGGGTCGGGCCGAATTCCTTCTTTGCTGACAAGGTGGCCGAGAACCTTGATTGTCTTGCTAGCAAAGGTACATTTCTTGGTGTTAAGCTGTAGACCGGCTTTTGCAAGGCATGTGAGGACTTCGTCAAGACGTTGTAGATGCTGCGAGAACGTGGATGAAAACACTACTATGTCATCGAGATAGCGAAGACATGTTTTCCATTTCAAACCACGCAATACGCCGTCTATCATGCGTTCGAAGGTGGCGGGCGCATTACAGAGTCCAAAAAGCATCACATTGAACTCGTACAACCCATCTGGCGTTGAAAAGGCGGTCTTCTCTTTATCAGACTCCGACATTGGTATCTGCCAGTAGCCTGACCTAAGGTCGAGGCTGGAAAAATACTCTGCGCCCTGTAATGAAACCAGTGCATCGTCGATCCGAGGGAGGGGATAAACATCCTTGCGCGTTATTTTGTTTAGCGCACGGTAATCGACGCAGAAACGCACTGTCCCATCTTTCTTTTGAATGAGAACAACTGGGGATGACCAGGGACTCGAGGAAGGACGTATGATGTTGCGTCGTAGCATGTCTGAGACGTTTTCCTCGATTATCTTGCGTTCTGCCTGAGACACGCGATATGGACGCCGATGTACAATACGAGAGCCGTCAGTCTGGATGCTGTGAGTAGCGGCGGTAGTCATGCTTAGGGCGGGCGAGTTCACGTCAAATAGAGAACGGTGTCTATTTACAGGGCGAGCAAATCTTCAGTTTGATCAGGTGTTAAGTCATTGCTTATAGTCGCCGACACAGGTGTGGCAGAGGCATTGAATGGCAATGATTGCGACTTCGGAACATCGTTGTGGTTGTTGTTCGGAAGAGTGACAATCGCAACAGGCTCACTGTCGACCGCACAAGATACTGTTGAGCCACAGGGGAGCAGTACACACTCGGGCGTTTGATTTATGGCGGTTAGGTACGTACACCCATCGAAGAAGCGATTAAGCCCCGGTGTGATCACAATGCCCCTACGTAAGGTATGACCGTAAGGGAGAATTAGTACGTCGCCATCCACAATGTCGGTGCAATTAACACTTATAATTTCTTCGATGTATGGCCGAAGTACATAATCTGACTTGGTGACAAGGCGGATGCGTCCATCTTGTTCAAGCGGAGAAGAGTCAGTGGCGTTTAGATGCAGGAGGCGCTGATAACATGATATGAAGGCGGACGCAGAAGACAAGAAATCCCACCCAAGAATGAGAGCGTGGGTGCACTCACGAAATACCGCGAAAACAATGTGATGACGAATGCCTTCTATGCAGACACGAACGGTACACTGTGCAAGTGGACGAATGAGAGCGTTGGTCGCCGCACGCAGAGGTGGGCCGCCATAAGGTGTGGTGACTTTTCGAAGGCGGGAACAAAAATCAGCACAAATAATCGAAACGGCAGCGCCAGTGTCTACAAGAGCCTCAAGACGTACACCTTCAACAAACACTACTATCAAATTTGATGGCCGCTCTGGAGGAATTGTTAGCTGTCCAAGAGATGCAGTTTCCCCTCCTAAAACTGCATTGGGGAGTTTTCCGCGTGGGCGTTCGTGGAATGGGAGGCGGGCCGTAGAGGCGACACTGAACGGCGACCTGGCGAAGGCGACCTGCGGCGAGGCGTACGGGAATTCCCAGGCATGTCCGTGTGGTAAGTAGGTGACGGTGAACGGTAATAGGACGATCGGGAGGGTGGCCGTAAGTAGTTCATGGTCGGACGGAAGCTTCTATGTTCTTCGGGAGCGTAGCCGCGTTGCTCGTCTTGTTGGCGTCTTCGACAAAACCGAGCGATATGTCCTCGATAGCCGCAGTAGTAACAGATTGGTCGAGGTGGGCGCTGAGGTGCGTAGTAAGGTGGTGCACGCACTGGCGGTGATAACGAAGCCACAGGCGTATGGTCTGCTGTTGTAGGCCCAGAAACGGTGGGTGCGGCAGAGAGCGCGGCAACTTCGGCGTACGTGCGCGTCTGGCGCACGCAGGGACTGTTGGAACACGTCGCTCGCGATGCGGAGGCGATCTCTTGTTTAATCAGGTCTCGCAAGCTATCTTTTTCAGGAGGAAAAGTAACTTCTGCAGCACAGGAAGAGCAGCGCCCGTGCAGCTCTTCACGAACGATGTCGCGAATAAGCGCACGCAAGTCGAGGGGTGCAGGCAAACGAACGTCGGTGGCATCGTAGCAAAGGCGAAGAGACTGAAGCTCGTCAAGTCGCTGACAGATGGTTATCACGTCCTGGGTGGTGGCAGGATTTTGCGTGGCGAGGGCGTTAAAGGCGACGGTGTTAATGCCTTTAATAATGTGGTGTATTTGGTCGTTTTGAGACATGCCGGTGTTAACGCGCTTGCACAGTGCAAGGACATCCTCAATATAAGAGGTGTAAGATTCACCCGCCAGCTGCGTCCGTTGAGCGAGTTTCTTCTTTGCTGCCTCAGTGCGAACTGCAGGGGCACCAAATACCTGACGAATTTGCTGCTCGAAAGTGTCCCAGTCGAGAAGATCCGGGTGGTGGTTCCAGAACCAAGTTTTCGCAACATCGGACAAGTAAAATGGGACGCTGCGCAACTTGTGTGGATTGTCCCACCTGTTCAAATCGCTGACGAGGTCGTAGTTCTTGATCCAGTCTTCGACATCATCGCCTCGGAGACCGGAAAACACAGGTGGATCACGCAGGCGAGTGTTGTTGGGCGGAGCGGGTGGCGGTGGCTGCAGTAAGACGGCGACGTTGGATGGGCCAGGGTTTTCTTGGGCCGCCATGGCAGGAGGTTGTATGCGACGACCCGAGCGGAGATCCAGCGAGAACGGGCGAGAGGACTTGAGGGAACGAAAAGCACAGTCCACCACTTGTGAGGAACCGGTTTATTCGGCCAGGCTCGAGCTCTATCACGCTGGTGATGATATTCTTAGATGAAGAAGATGTACAGGTGATGATGATTACAAAGAGAATAAAGAGTCATTCGCTTGTCGCGCTCACAATATGCATGTGGCGGAGTGTCCCGATGGTTGACACATGGCTTGGTCGCTTCAAATAAAGCGGGCTACCTGCTCGCCAGCAGTGGTCTGAAATCAGGAGGTCTGAAATCAGGAGGGTCTAAAATTGGCGAGGAAGCAGCCATAGCGCTGGCGCTTGCGTCTACAATAGCTAGCGTTATAATCAGCGACTCTGAAACCGCAGTTCCTAATTTTGCAAAAGTTAGGGTCTCGAAAGATGTGAAAAGCATTTTCACCAAATATCACGGAGAGCACGATGTGTATGTTAAATGAACGCCCACTCACTGTTCCCTTCTGGGCAACGAAACCGCGCACACCCTAGCTCGAGAGTTAGAGCCGATCAGGGGCAGGAATGACGCGAAGCCCGCGTGAGGAGAGAAAGTGCATGGTCTTATACAATGAAATTACTAAGCACTACTGATTAAGGAAGCAGCATCACCCTACACCACATTTCTCATTAAATGAGCAGCAGGCGACAGCATGGCGCCTATTGCAAACTAGCACCTTCCCATACCCAATTTCTTACAGTCATTGCTATCCTGATCTCTACTCCGACAAATGTAAAATCTGCAACCAGCGAGCGGACCTCAAACACATTATCTGGGCTTGTACTAACCTCGTGAAGGACCCAAACACCAAATATTTCAGACCATCACAGTGAGAGACTGTGCTGCCTAATTTAAACATCCAGGACAAGCTACAAGTTATCAGGCTAGCCGAAGATGCCGCTGGGCCCAAGAACACTTAGCTGCCATCTAGCGAGTGGATATAATTCCTCGGAAACTTGCCGTTTTGAATAAAGTTGTTTTTCTTTCTCTCCTTGTTCAGATGTGAAGCAGCTCTTTGACTAGCCGGTGTGAAACTGCCCCTCTTTGCCTCCGTGCCAACGAAGACAACACTGACGAGACAAGAGCCAATGAAACCGAGGGAAAGCGGCGACAGCGGAAAGCACACCAGCGAATCCTCGACGTTGCCATTATCGGGAACACTGGCTGCAACGTCTCTAAAGCGCCGCGCGCCCTGTACTGAATCAACCGCCAGCAAGTGCCGAGCTCCGTCGGCCGATCCGAAGGCGGCCTGCAGTGGAATAACGATCTGAAACCTCTCAATGACGCTCCTGCTCCAATTGGTATGCCGGGCGCGTCGGCAATGTCGCGATCCTCGCGCAGTACTTCACTTCCAACCTGTGAAGGAACAGGTTCAACACTGTCTGGAGGAGACGCTCACTGATTCACTGTAGTCGCGGCCGACATCAACGTTGAAGTCAGCTGAGGAGGAGGAGAATGGCTCGTACACAGTAAAAAATTTTACACCCAGAAGGGTGTAAATGAGCTTGTCTCGTGGACGACACCCTAAGGGTGTTAATTCAGCACCTTCTAAAAAGGGTGCTTTTTCATGCACCCTTAGAATAGAGTGTACATGTAAAAAAACTGTAGGGTGTTACAAAAACACCCTTAAGAAAGGGTGCCTTCAATGTCCATCACTTTTTAGCACCCTCTGAGGAGGGTGCGAGAAGGGCGCACAAGGGTGTTGAGCGCCCGTGGCAGGGGTGCCAGTATTCTTTTAGACTGCACTAACAGATATCAGCATGCACTGATTACACACTACTTGAAGAAAGTGGTCCTGATTATCAATGGTGCGCCACCTGTCGAGCTCCATTCATTGCGTCTGGGCAAAAATATAAACGCGTACTATCGTGTATGAACTTGTGCTGGATCTATATATACTTCACAGTATATGCATAATGCGCGTTAAAAAACATGAAGCCTTGCTGCCCCTGCATATTGCGTTTATTTCATAGGCAAATAAAACATAAACGTTTCTTCTGCCACACAACTTTTTCACCACATATACGTTCACGTATACGTACACTACACATGCAACACCTCTAATGTTTATTATATTTATTCAGTTTCACTTCATTGACAAGTCTTTGCAACATACAATTACACTGGTTTCAGTTTAGTATACTGCTTCAAGTACATAGAGACTACAAATGAAATATACACTAATATATCCCTATAATTCTTTCAAGTATCTACAGTCCCAGTGGTTTCCAGTTTAATACTCCTTCATGTACACAATCGGTTAATAGGAATGAAATACAGGCAAATATATGCTTATGATTCTTTCAAATATATACAATCACCATGATTTCACTATATACGCCTTCATGTACACAATCGTTCCCAAGAAGTGATGCACACAAAAATATATATGGATAGCGTTTTCAAATGTATACAATCACAGTGGATTAAGCTTTGTAATCCTGGATGTATAACAATTGGTTATGAGAAATAATGTACATGCAAACATATACGGGTTTTCGCACATATAACTTTAGCGAATACTTAAGAAACCAATACAATGATCAGAAACACAATAAGCTAAAAACGAACACAAAACTGAGTCAAAAGACACAAAAGCAAAATAGGTAATGCATAATTATGGCTAATGACACAGCTGGGTCACTTTATGCCAAATGTCCCAGCCATTTTGGCAACCATCTGAAATGTATTCGAAAAACTCGTGCTGCATTGAAAATAGTGAAGTTCTGGAATATTTAGGAGAGGAATAATATTTGGTCAAGTGGCTGCCCTCTGAACTTCCTGGAATGCCGTCTAAGTGTTGTATGTGAAAAATTTTATTTTAAAAGCACCACTCCTTCTTTCCATACGAAACGCTCCTTCTTTCCATACAAAACTCGGTCTACGTGTTACGTAACAAGAGCTTAATTTGGGAGAGTTGGTTCATCGTGGTTGTGTGCTAGTCACAGCGCGACAACTTTAGGAAGAGACAGAAAGGACAGGAAAGAGCACCGACTGTCAACTGAATTCAATCAATGTGCTACGAGCGCTTTTATATGGAGTACAAGAACCGTGTTCATGCGCGACGACACGTGTGAGCACTACAAAATAATCTTGACTGTGAAAAGAATACTCCCTCTCGGAAAGGATAAGTGAACGTGTAGTGATGCACTGATCATTGGTTTACCTGATAAAAAATACTTCTACAAATGTTAAATTGGCATTAAGTAAACCTATTATCGTGACGAATGGGGCAAGATTGACTATTCCTGTTGCTGTTTAGTACACACACTTTTGAAAGCTTGCAAGGGGTGGAAAACAACACGCTAATATCATATCTGCTGGCTATTTTTTTAATTGTGAGACACATGATGTGGTATAACATGCAAAGGTTTTGGTCATTGTTTTTTGTTGGTCCTGTCTTCTTTAACTTTACTTTCTGCAGGAGGGTTTTGCAAACGGGTGTGATGATTCTGTTGGGATACCCAGCATCTTTTAGTCTTTTAATCTGGTTTTTAAACCTGACCTCACCCTTGTGCTAACATGACTTCTGAAGGGTGGCCTGAATACATGTGGTATCAATTCCTCTTTCTATTAATTTTACATGCCCACTATAAAAAGGCAGAACATTCTTAGCACTCCTGGGCTGATAGCACCAGCCAATACCCCAACAGCATCATCACTCTTGTTTGCGAAACCCTCCTGCACAAAGTAAAGTTAAAGGAAACAGGACCAAAAGAAAAAGAGAATGACCAATCATCTTTGCATGTCACATGGTATTACGTACATAAGGTGTCTCACAATTTTAGGAAAAGAGCCAGCAGATATGACATTGTTGTTTTCCACCCCTTGCAAGCTTTCAAAAGTGCATGTACTTACAGCAACAGGAATAGTCAATCTTGCACCATTCGTCACTAGAATAGGTTTACTGAATGCTAATCTAATGTGTATGAGGTACCGCTAACACGTGGAAAAGTAAACATAGGACAAACTGGGCAATGCTTCAATGATCAAGCAAGAGAGCATGCTTTAAATGTTAAGAATGGCTATAGTAGTCTCATGGCCGGACACGGTAAAGAATGTAAGTGTAGTCCTAGGTTTCATAAAACACGGTTTTTGAAAAAAAAGCAAGCAGAAAAATGAGAGATTTTAGAACTCTTTATCAGGAAGGCCAAGGATCAATGCATCAGTACACCTTCACTTATCTTTTCCGAAAAAGAGTATTCTTTTCTCGGTTAAAATTATTTTGTCATGGTCACACATGTGTTGTTGCAGATGAGCCCTGGTCTTGTGCTCAGTATAAAAACGCTCGTAGCACCTTCAATAAAATTCAGTTGACAGCGCTCTTTCCTGTCCTTTTTGCGATAAGATTTTTATTACAGAAAAGAATTTCATTTTCTTACAGTTTAGGTATAATGATGAGTTTTCATTGTATCACAACATGGAGCAAATTGCATCTCAATACGGACAAAAATCACGATTTTGTGAAATTCGTGATATTTTCTCGTATATTTCAGCAGCTTGAGAGGTATAAAGATATTTTTTCCTCAGAATATACCTTCTGTGGAGTAAGTATTCACTGCTCAGATATTCATACAAAGTGCAATATTGCAATAAAAATGCAAACATAACACATTTTGGCTTTATTCTTGGAAGTGAATTTGGCAAAAAAATTGCACTATTATTATTGAGCTTCGAATACCTTACAGAAGCACATTTACTTAACAGGTAGACCGAATTTGCTTTAGAAAAAATAAGCGGTAGTTTTAAAGCAAAATTTTCCACAAACAGCACACAGACGGCATTATGCCAGGAAGTTATAAGCCAGCCACATGAACAAAACTTTTTTTCTCGCTGAAATATTCTAGCAGTTCACTGTTTTCAACGCAGTAAGTCAGCACATTTTTTTTCAAATACAATTCAGATGGTCGCCAAAGTGGCTGGGACGTTTGGCATGGAATGGTCCAGCTATATTTAGGCAAAATAACTTACACAAATAACAATATTTGTTCATCTACCATGACCACACTAGAAAAAGTTGTTCAGGCATTGTGACACTACAATTTTCAGCGTCGTACTGCCTGAACAACTTCTTTAATAAACTCCAAACTCACGCCGAGAAAAAGCCGCTCAATCACAGTGGTTGTTAAAGGCCTTGCGGCCGTAGACAATGTTGAAAATAAAAAAAATCAACTCATAAGTGCTGTCACTCCTTCTTCGTCGTTACTGACACGGAAGATTTTTCGGTTATCCATGTGGAGGTTCAGGAAGTAGGCTTGCTCTAGGCTGGGTCCGGGGTAGACTACGCAGGACGTCAGCGGCACCCTCTCATCCTGTAATAAGAGCAAATATGACTTCTTATAAAAGGATGTTCGTGCTGTTCTGGCAGCACCATATATGAAGAGTGTGTAGTGTGTATCCTTCGAAATGGCGTGTAATTGACATTACACTGAACTCGAAGCATAGAACCCATACATTCCAATAATTGCGTATGATAAAGATAAGAGTTTTCCAGCATACAGCGAATTCCCGAAATGAGGTGAAGTGTAAGACTACAGCTCAAAAATGGCACTTACGAAAGCCTGAACTCACTTAAGAATCAAATTCCTTCTAGGGTAGTGAGCCAGTGTGAAAAACAATTCTTAAAGTACAACGTTCAGAACATGTAGCATTAATCAAAACGCACAAGAAACTTACCTCCTCATGTACAAACAGTGAAGACATCTCTGCTTTCTCTTTTACATGAGAACAAATGATCTTGGGCGTGGCACTAGCGAAGAGGTCTGCAAAAAAAAGTAAAAGATTTACTTACTTTATTCACGCCTCTAACATTCTGAGGAATTGTTACAAGTCACCAATCAGTGCAATTCTGACTGCCTCTATAAGGGCATCAAAAATGAACAATTTTCTCGTTCTTTCTAACCTCACAAGACGCTCCGTCAATGGAATCTAATCCAAATTTGACGCTGTGCTTCCTATTTTCCTGCTTTCTAGACGTAGGGCTGCGAACATTTGTTTTGTGAACCTAATCTAGCACAGAAATTCGTCATCTATAATTCAATCATCTTAATTCATTGTAATTTCATAAAAGATGTGATAGCTCGTCCAGTTTTTAAAGAGTTGCGGGCCTGCAATAGGCGCTGCCTAGCACGTATGAAAGTATTTCTTTAAAAAATTTTTTTCAAAGCTTGCTTTCAGAAAAGCGTCTGGCATATTTTGACAACCAAGCCCAACCTCTGACGACAATCAGGCGCACGCTATTAGCGATTATTGACCACGGGATTTACAAATGTAACCCGTGCCTAAATACTCAGATAAACACAATCAAGCAAGTAGGAGCGCTCGAACGACACCAAAGCGCGCGGACGCCGTCTACATTGCAGCAGCTATGGCTTATGCTAGAGCTACCGCACATAGCTCCCACAGTCAAGTATACTCTCTTGATTCTGTTATAACGCCGAACGTTATCGCAGATGAAGGCAAAGCACGAAAACAGCAAACAGAAACGAGGGAAAACAACGCACGGCGATGGCCACAACAACGCGCCTTTGGAAGTCTGCTAGATCTTTCCATGTTGCTGGTGACACTTGTCCTAAATAGCTTAAAAGACCGAGGCGCACGTGCTCGGAGCATCGAGGCATATCAGCACCTCCAACTACACCGTCTTTAAGCAAAAAAAAAGCCATTTCGTACAGTGCGCCTCTGTACATAATTTTTTCTTTTTCTTTCTTTTTTTACGCTTACATCTACAGAAGCACGTTGCACATTTGAGTATTAATAGAAATGTTATTACGATGTAGCCCAAAGCACATCTTAAAACAATATCAATCACTTTGTGTAGTGTAGAGACAATGTGCGATAAGCAACTTATCCCGCCCTTGTTAAGTGATCACATCACTCACTGTATGAGTGATGCAGGCGCTCAGACAACATCGTGCATAGCAGTGTGAACTCCTTAAGTCACACGCTTAATCGGGCATCTGCAACAGGCCCGCGAACGCATGCTGTTGTAAATGGCTGGCAGCCTACTTCGGCAGAGCTGCTGCAGGCGCCCAGCTAGCGCTGTATGATTACTACCTACGAAAACAGTACACTCACCGTTAACAGGCCCACGTTGTCCGTGTCCGCCACTCCATGAATATTCTTTAATCCGAGCGTCACTTCGAACACGGTGTCATGCGTGACCACCATTGAATATGCGCCTGTTCGCTAGAACACACACAGCGACCAAGACCCCCGACCAACGCAACGCATTTGAAAGACTGATGAGACAGAGAGGGCAACATTGAGAGAGAGAAGGAGGAGGCACTGGCGGTGGCGCCGCAGCTGTCGGCGCAGGTGCTCGGTGACGCAACTATTCGCTTATCTACGCCGCCGTTGTGGGAGCAACGCTGGCTGGGCTGAATGGGGGAGGGGGGGAGGAGGAGCGGCAAACCCGCCAAGACGGCGCCGAAAGGCAAACGCTATGGCGCATACGGCAGACGGCCGTTCAACGCGCAATGACTCCTTGTAAACGGCAACTCTCCTTCCAGCCAGTCGCACAGCGACGCAGGTTCTTTACCAGCCTCGTGTTCTTTGAGTATTTTGACGGAATGTGATTGCAGTGGGCGAAAAATAGTGAAGCAAAGCTTGCGGAAAACAAAGTGCACCATGGAATGGCCAGAAACAATAATTATTTTGTCCTCGGTGGCATTAGCGAGAGAGCATCGCTACACCTTTTTCCAGAGAAATTTCTTTTTGCATTGTCTGTGTCAGGCAATTCCGCGTATGGTGCCGCAAACACTGAATTCGTAGTCAAAGCTGTAACAAATTAATCCACAGTAGCGGATGTTTAGAAGGCTGGTCATGCACCACGAAACGTGCCGAGGTTGTAATAACAAACTTTTTGCTGACCACATGATCAGCACATAATTCCATTAGGTTGCCCAATGAGCTAGCTAAGCACCTGTAGCAAAGGCAGGGCACGTTCTTGTTGAACGTTGTTAATATAAACGATGGTTGTGCATAAGTGCAGTGACAGCTTTCCGTGTGAATTGGTCATAACCCACGTTTTCGAGCGTAGAAGCGCCTCAGTGGACCTAATCAGCTACCACAGCAAGTTCGTAAGCAATGATGAGGTACGAAAATGTGCAGCTGTTTTCTATGTAATGAATAGTCAGTGTACAGTGCCTTGACCACCGCCATTTCTTAAGCCACCTCCCATATAGACTCCCAGTCTGAACAGGTGTGGGACCTTAAACACTAAGAAGCAGTGCCCCCCCCGCACACACACACACACGAAATTTGAGGGCGCACGGGCTGATACACACGCATACTTATTCACAGGCGCACACACATACACGCATACACACATACGGCAACACACACACGCGACCGTAAGCGCACGCATGCATGGGCGTACACATGTGCCCAGGCACGCTTAACACAAGCACGGACTCGCACATACACTCGCACGCACACATGCACGGGTGTACACACAATCGCGCTTACACGCGAACACATGCGCAGGCTCACGCACACACACCCATACTCGGGCGAACATTATGTTCCTGTATATAATCCACAGCAAACATACAGCTTATAACCAACGCTAAGGTGAGCTTTCGTAACGTGGATTGCAGTTAATTGCCATTATAGATGAAACGCGATTTGCTTCTGCTGGCATTCTGCTGTATTCGGAGAGCACCTTCACACATTCTATGTCTAGGCCGTCATTTAACACAAGGTCCACATATTCGTGCAGTAGCTACGCTGCTTGGCCGCCAATCCGAAGGTCGCGGGTTCGATGCCGGCCGTGGCAGTCGAATTTAGATGGAGGCGAAAAGGTAGAAGCCTGTGCACTGTGCGATATCAGCGCCCATTAAATAACACCAAATGGTCAAAATCTCTAGAGCTTTCCACTACGATGACCCTCATAATCATATCGAGGTTTTTGAGACGTAAAATCCCAAATATTATAATTATGTGTTCTTCTTATGCTGCATATTCCATCTGATGAATCGTCACCTACACCCTTCTCAGGCACAAAAGCACCCTTAGAGCCTATTTTAGGGTGCTATCGAGGCAAGCACCCAAACAAATGGGTGCTTTTTTTTCAATCGACCATTTATGGGTGTTAAAGGGTGTTGCAAAGAGTGCTTTCTCGTAAAAGCACCCTTTTTACACCCTTTTGGGTGTAAAAGTTTTTACTGTGTAGCGACTGGCTCTTCCAATGCTCGAACCCACTACAAAAGCTTGTTCTTGTTCCCAATACTAGCGGTGGCACATACCCATTTCAGGAACAATCCTTCATCGTGTTCAGCCGCTGCTTGAACAAACAGTGCAATATTGCTTGCAAGTGTTAAGCTGATACCACGATTCTCAGATGAAAGATAAAAATTTCCATAGCAAATAGCAGCCTACTCTAAAAAATTTTATTATTAACGCCTTAGTGCGTATCAAGCAAGTGTGCTTGCAGATGTTCCCTGGAACAGTGAATTATCGCGGTAGAGACTAATGAAATTGGCTATAAACAAATTGCGCTGCTGAGTTACCTCCTTCAACTTTTACCTGCATAGAGTAAGTCAAGTGCTGTCTTCTCTGTGTCTCTGCTATAAAGACAAGGAAGCAATTAGTCAATACCTTCTATCCTGTCACCGATACATGTCATTGAGGAGAAGATTCATAGCACCACTTCTTTAAAACATGGGTCTGAAAATATCCGAATCAGTTGTTCTATAATTTGGCATTTCTACTCTACGTTACAGTCACAGGGATGTTTACTACGCCTTAGAGAAGTTTATCAGTCAGACTAAAAAGATGTCGAGTTAAAATCTCCATTCTTTAAACATTTAAATACTAGTATTGAGTAAATAAATTTGTTGCATTAGCTATCTCTAGTTTATATAAGCAGTGTGGTGAGGAAACACTTAAAAAAGTCACGTAACACTCAGTCGATGCCCTGCATTGCGTAAGAGCCCTGGATTTCGTGCCGACCGGTTGTGCGCCCGCGCGCTCCGCGCGCTCGCGACCTTCGGCGTCATCGTAGCGCTGGCCGACTGGGCTCGTCCTACGTCATCTCCTGTCGCCGACGACCTTCGACGACAGCGCAGCTCTGATTTACTGGTCCTGCTCTACGCCATCTACAGACGCCGACACCATCTCTCGCAAGTGTACCCCGTCCTCGGACTCCAGTGACCGTTCTTCCATCTTTCCTGTCTCTCCTATCCCCTCAGTTTGTTGTTGCTTCTTCTTCCTCTTTCCTATACCTTTACTTCTACCCTTTTATCCCTCCTTACCCCCATCCCTTTGTGAGCTCTGTGGCGGTGTCGCTCACTGAAGCAGACAATAACGGGGCTCACTTTTCTCTTCCTTTCTCTCAAGAACCACTTCAGCCGTGAGAAGAGGAAAAGAAAAAGAAGACGAATAGTGCTTTGACAAAGTGCACTAATATTTCTTGGCCTATCCCCTTGAGTGGGTCCGAGTGTTGAGTCCAAGGTAACAAACAAACAAACAAGAAAAGGCTCTGAAAGGCCACTCTTCTAGCTTTTGCTGTAACTGTGCTGCGCCTTCCACGCAGGCCTGGCGTTTTTTATTTGTTTTTTCCTATAATCGCCTGTATTGTATTCTTAATATTTATTATAACGTGCACCTTCACTAAGGCCTTATGGTTGTTCAAGGGTACATTAAATAGGTGAGTGATTGAGGGACAAATAATAATATTGTTAATATTGTCGCGACTTGAAAATACCTCTGGGAATTTGCGCAATCTGCATGCTGTTCCTTAACATACCCTAAAATGGCACGGGCATCCAGCGTTACGGCTCTTCAACCCGCGGCCTTTAGACTAGTAACTGACTATGGTAACTGCAACGCCAGCGCCACGGCATACGAAAAGTTTAAAAGCCAAAACAAGGTTCAGTGCTGCTCTCAAAGATGCCTCCCTGGTGTCAATCTCACCGTCGCTGTTGGGGGCGCAAAAGCATGCGCAATAATCACAATAATCGAAACTCGAGTGACTATTCACGCGAAGGTGGCTCGATATATATTGCTCCAGGTCCTGCTTCGTTTCCCAGCAAAAAGCATGTGAGCTGAGAGGGTGACGGTGTCACATGTGGCAGGAAGGTAATCTGTGTCGTCTGTTACAGTTAATAATAACATACTCTTAACGTAGTGACACGCCCTTGAGTGGGCTAAGGACTGATTTCCTACAAACCGTCATAGTCTCTGTGCCCTTTATACCCAAATAATCTGTTTGATTGATAGATATGTGGGGTTTAAGGTCCCAAAATCACCTTATGTATATTAGAGACGCCGTAGTGGAGGGCTCCGGAAATTTTGACCACCTGGGGTTCTTTATAGTGCACCTAAATGTGAGCACACGGGCCTACAACATTTCTGCCTCCATCGGAAATGCAGCCGGCGCAGCCGCGATTCTAACCCGTGACCTGTGGATTAGCAGCCGCGTACCTTAGCCACTAGATCACCGCGGCGGGGCCAAACAATCTGATTTCAAGGGTCGAGTGCCTGTATGTTTTGCAGCAAAGGCGTCATTACGGGTGCTAAACACAGCGTGGGCACGAAACTCCCTATCCCCTCTTTCCCCGTGTGCTTCCTCACATGCGCTAATCAGCAATTCTATCAGAGACGCTTATTCGGCTCAACAAAGGCCGGGCTGAGCAATCGACGTGGTCCATATTTCTCCACACACTTAGCCCAGCCGGCGGGACTTGGGTTTAAAGATAATGATTGCAGGTAATTTCTCAATAAAGTACTCTTCATCGTGAAGGTTATAAATAACAAAATGTACGATGGGGAGTATTCTTCCGGAATAGAAGCAGATCAAACTGGGCGGCTTTCCAAGGCGACTTAGACATAGCGTGCCCTCCTCCATTCAGCTCCATTGACAGTACGAAGTTCTGGTTCCGTCCAAAGCGGGGCGCGAAAGGAAAGCGCGCCTGACGCCAGAGATGAACAACACGCTACGAAAAGCGCGCATCGTACAAAGGGGCGAGACGCTGACGTTCTCAATGCACGACTATCTCGATCAGTTAAAGGCGCTGTACTAACTTTTGCTACATCTTAGTTCGCGCACGGCTGCGCAGTCTTTCATCATCGAATGACCGGTTTCCGATCCGGCTGTTCTTCGAAGCATCCAGAACGGCTCCTTGGGTGAACAAATGCATGTTCCTTTCGTTCAGTTGCCGAACGGTGAACAGTCCACACGAGCAGAAGACATAATGAGGATCTTTGAAACACATTTTTTGAATGTTTTTAGGGCGGAGAACGCGAGCGAGCAGAACCATGTCACCATAGTTGATGAGCTTCGCGCGGGAACTTCCCGCGTACCGGAGGAGCTTCGCGATGGTCTGTGCAGCCCAGTGACGCTGGATGAATTACGCTTCGTGCTTCAGCGCATGAACACAACCGCCGCCGCCAGCCCTGACGGGATACCTTTGATTTTCTACAAAACCTTCCTTGAAACAATACAAGTCTACCTATTGACAATGCTAAATGGTCTTCTTGCTGACGGAATCAGACTAAATACGTTTCGTGAGAGCAGAGTTATACTCTTGCTTAAAAGCGAGGGAGCGCCGTCCGATCCAAGGGCGTGGAGGCCCATTTCCCTACATAACTCAGACTATAAGATATTGACAGCCATCCTTGCAAACCGCATAACTACCATTCTACCGGAAATAGTAAGCGACATACAAACATGCTGTGTTCCAGGTCGTACGATCTATTCCTCGCTTGCGCTGACTCGCGACTTGTTCACGTATGCTACAAGAAAACAAACATCTGGCATTTTTGTTTCCTTGGATCAGGAAAAAGCTTTTGATCACGCAAAATGGAACTATCTCTTCGCTGTGCTTGAGTGTTATGGTTTACCAACACATTTAACCGACGTCCTCCGCTTACTCTACACATACTTAGAAACGTCATGAATAGAAACGTCGAGAATGGATATACATCTGAACCTATAGAAGTAAGTAGGGGCATTCGACAAGGATGTCCCTTCTGCGCAATTCTCTTTGTATGATGCATAGATCCATTATTGAAACAAATTCAGAAATGCACTTCAATACACGGTTTTTCTCTCCCAGGCTTGGGCGAAGTGAAAGTAGCAGCGTACGCCGATGACATCTCGTTGTTTATTGGGAACATAGATAGCTACAGAGCCTTCTTGCGAATATTTGGCACGTATACTTACCTGTCGGAAGCACGTCTTAATCCGGGAAAAAGTAAGGCAATGTGCTTTGGGATGCACATTGAAGAGTTCCCTGATGGCGCACAAATCGTCCAAGGAGTTGAAGTCTTAGGTGTAACTTTACTTTCGACTGGCGGGGTAGCCCGCACCACATGGAAAGAAATCCAACGCAAACTGGACAGACGCATTTAAGTCGCCAGAACGTTTCAACTACCTTTTACTTAAAGAGCTTATCTAATTAAATCCAGCATAGTTGCGCCACTGCTTTATGTAGCCAGAGTTGCTCGACCACCTCGTCGGGTTTTGCTGAGAGTGGCTACCGCGTGCGGCTCCTTTTTTTGGGATGGCCACGTAGAAGCTCTTGCTATAACCTTTGTCCGCCTACCAGTAAAATGGGGAGGGCTCAGTGTACCCAACCTTGATGTAATGTGCCTCATTTTGGCTCTCAAAAACACCTGGGCACTCTTAGAGCACTCATCGTATCGAGGCAGGCAACTCGTAGCGTGTCTGCTAGGAACCTCTAAAAGATTGTTTTGTTTAGCAAACGACACGGGACCAGCTGTTGAACAGCCACCGGCGTATTACACACATGTTATAAAATCTTTGCAACAATGGCGAGACGAATTTTCAGTTCAAGAACTTATGAAAATGTCCCCCACTGACATGCGCGAACTAATAGCATTTAAAAGCCTAACTGAGGAACAACGCTGGAAATGCTGGGCGAAAAGACTTTGCACTCTTACAAACACGTCCCTCTCCTGCGAGGTCCATGACCTAAACTGGCTTAGGGAATGGGACGCTTTACCAACGGCCGACCGCCTTGCGGCGTGGGGCATGGCGCCCTCCGCCACATGTCCGCAATGCGGCCGCGTCCAAACGCTGAACCATGTCTTTCATGAATGTATAGTAGCGCGCACCTTTTGGCGCTTGGTTACCAGTATGTTCCAAATAAGTATGCAGTGGAAGTCTAGCCACAGGGATAACTTCGTCGAACTCTTAACGGCTATCGGAGCCTTTATCTTATGGAAGCAGAAGGGACTGGCCCACCTGAGGGGACGCTCTCAGAGAGCCATGTTTCCTCTGCTACATCGGCTAAGAAACGTAATGCTTATGCATCTCAACGCACAACTAGTCATGCTGGGAGAGGTGGCTTTTCTCCAACGCTGGTCTACACAATTCGTTATTGTAAAAAACAACAATGTCCATGTCTTTCCTCCCCTATTGAGGAGGTGGGCTAGAGCTTGTACCACTGTGACATTACAGTGTGTATTTTCCTTTTCTTCTTGACAAATATGTGTTTTTGTGTAATATTGTTCTTGAGAGCGAGAGCAAACTGTCCTCAAAGGTGAATGCAAGAACAGCACCCTACACTGTGAATGACCCCCCCCCTTGTTTATTCTTATTGCCGCGACATATTGCCTGCATTCAAACAACACGCCCATCACCGCGCGCACAGGGACATGCATGCGCGCCATCTAGTGTTGCGCAGAGACGATGATGATAGCACGCAAACCCAGCTGGCCCCGGCTGATGTGCGCCACGCGCTGGGGACCACTCTGGAAGAAGTAGAAGAAGGCAGAGATCTTTGGTCTTCTGCTGTAACGCACTACGACCATAGTCCCTTTGAGTTGTGGGCACAGGTTCGCCCTTTAATAAATACGTTTTATTGCACCCCGAGTCTTTCAACATCGTTACTATTCTGGTGGACGTGCTGGGTAATGAATCAAAGCCCTACGAACGCAAGACAGCGTAGACCCGACCACCAGCGAGTTGCTCCTGGGGAGATGACACCAGTGCATCAGAGGACCAGTCGCCGTCTTCGTGGTGATTCACCAGAATTCAGTCCACTCCACTTCACGCCAAGGGGAACTCAGTCAATGGACGCCACCACCATGACAAGTCATGTAACACCGGCCTAAGTGGTGATAAATCAGCCTCACCAGCCACCAGTATTTCATGGCGACTGGTATGAAGACGTAGAAGATTGACTGAACCTCCGTGAGAGAATGGCAGGTTTGGACGGTTGGGACGAGGGAGAGAAGCTGCGTCGCGTACACTTTGCTTTGGAGGACTTCGCAAAGACGTGGTATGAGAACCATGAAACCTCCTTTACGACCTGGGATGAATTTCGGCGACAAGCTCTGGCGACTTATGCCAGCGCGGATCGCTAAGAAAAGGCACCGGCTGCGCTCGAATCCCGCAACCAAATCACCAACGAAAGTGTCGCAATGTATATCGAGGACATGATCCGCCTGTTCAAGCGCGCAGATTCCCATATGACTGAAGATAAGAAGCTACGCCACCTCATGCGTGGTGCGAAGCAAGAGCTATTTGCTTTTCTCGTCCGCAACCCACCACGAACAGTTGCGGAGTTTCATACGGAAGAGAAAGCCATTGAGAAAACGCTAGAACGGCGAGCTCGACACTACAATCGAGACATAAACTACGCACCTGCCAATGTCTTCTCTGGAGGCCAGCGAAGTGACATGGACGCCCTGCGAGAACTCATCAGGTCGGTGATCAGTGAAGAGCTCAGCAAGTTGCAAGCACCTCACCCTAAGGCAACACTGTCTGTCGTCGACGTAGTATGAGATTAACTGAGGCAGATGATACGTGAGGCGGAGCGTGCGCCGCAGCCGATCCAACACATCCCAACGTACTCTGAAATACTCAGACAACCCGCGGCGCACACCAATGCAGCAGTTGCGATGGCATCTCCTTGCCCACAGACGGTACGCAGCGCACCTCGTCCACTGGAACCGACGGCTACCTACCTGCCACGAGCCCGTGGTGTAGCTAGCTACGTGGATCAGAGGCCCCGGAAAAGTTACATCTGGCGTGGCCATGAGCGCAGGCCTTTTTGTTTTCATTGTGGGGGAGCAGGTCACCTGTATAGGTCCTGCCCTTACCGACAGGCAGGATTAAGGGGCTTTCCATTGTACGCACCATGCCCTCGAAACGCTGAACGGCCAACGGAAATCGAAGAGTACTTGTTTACGCGCCAGAGCCCACTCACTCCACGCCAACATCAGCCAAGATCGCCGTCGCCCAGGCGTTACCGATCACCCAGCCCACGTGCTTCTTCCGCATGGTCTGGGCACCGTTCTACAAGCCCACACCCGGAAAACTGAAGCAAGCGACCTGTGGAGGTGAGGCCACTGATAACTATAGTTGCGAAGATCCTCCATCACGGTTTCAAGGTGACGATGCTATGTTTACAGAGTATAAGCGCAGCAGTGTGAAGATTACTTCAGATTTGCGGTTGAATATAGACGGACACGAGCTAAATGCTTTATTTGACACCGGCGCTGATTATTCGGCGATGAGCCACAAATCGGCGAAGAAACTGAAAAAGGTTGTGACGAAATGGAGTGGGGCACAGATACGCATGGCAGGTGGCCACACTATTACGCCGCTTGGCATATGCACCTCCAGGCTCGAAATAAGAGGCTTTATTTACGTTGCTAACTTCGTCGTACTGCCGAACTGTTCAAGGGAGCTTATACTAGGAATGGATTTTCTGCAAGCCAATGGAGCCATTATTATTCTGCGCAGATCCAGTGTAACGTTTTCGAACGAACAAGCTATGTCGGTGCAGGAATCGGAAAAGCGACGTCTTACTGCTCTGCACTTTGTTGATTATGATGTAAGAGTGTCACCACGCTGTAGTGTAATGGCGCTTGTTGAAAATAAGGCATTTTGTGACCACGAAGGAATAGCGGATGGAAACATAGGGCTCTTTTTAAACGAAGGAATTTGCGTGGCGTGGGGTGTTGTTCACTTAAGAAATGGCCGCTCAGTTGTCCTCCTTACGAATTTTGGGAATGAATGTCAGCACATCGCGCAATGTATGGCTATCGCCCATTTCCACGAGTTCTACATGGCGACTGAACTATGCAGTTTAGTGACAACGCCAACCACTTCACAAGAGACCTGCAACGTCAACGCATCAGTTAACATCAACCATAGGCTCCCAAAATATCAAAAGAAACAATTGTTCATCCTTATAAAAGAACTTTTGGACTGCTTTTCAACGTCCTCTAAGGGGCGACGCACGGCTATTGCAAAACACAGGATTATAACAGAAGAAGCCACGAGACTGATTTACCAACACCCATATCGAGCATCGCAAAAGGAAAGAGACGTCATCAAGAAACAAGTGGAGGAGATGCTTTCAGATGACGTGATCCAGCCGACCAGCAGTCCATGGGTGTCTCCCGTAGTGCTTGTTAAAAAGAAAGATAACAGCCGTCAATTCTGCGTTGACTATCGGAAACTGAACAACGTAACTAAACGTGATCTATACCCTCTGCCGCGTATCGATGATACACTCGATCGACTACGGAGTGCAAAAGACTTTTCCTCCCTTGATCTCAAGAGCGGATATTGGCAAATTGGGGTGGTTGAGTGCGACCGTGATAAGACGGTATTCATAACCCCAGACAGCTTCTACGAATTTAAAGCACTTCCATTCGGCCTGTGCACAGCGCCAGCGACGTTTCAGAGAATGATGGACGCTGTCCTTGCGGGACTGAAATGGCAGTCCTGCTTGGTGTATTTGGATGACGTTGTCGTATTTTCTGCTACATTCGACCATCATATAGACCGACTCCGCACAGTATTAGAAGCCATTCGTTCAGCAGACTTGACAATCAAGCCAGAAAAATGCCACTTCAGTTTTGAAGAGCTTCGATTCCTCGGACACGTCGTCAGCTCCGAAGGCGTACGGCCAGTTCCCGAAAAGACAGCTGCTATCGCGAAGTTCCCGACGCCCAAAGACAAGAAATCAGTACGTCGCTTCCTGGGTTTATGCACGTACTATCGCCGATTTGTGGAAAATTTTTTGGACATTGCTGAACCACTTACTAATCTAACAAAAGACGAGGTGCCCTTTATGTGGGAAAGTGAACAACAGGAAGCATTTGATGAGTTAAGAAGACGCCTGCAATCCTCTCCAATCCTCGCCCACTTCGATGAGACTGCCGAAACTGAAGTTCACACTGATGCGAGTAACGTCGGCCTTGGAGCCATTCTAGTCCAGCGGCAAAACGGCCAAAAAAAAGGTGCTAGCGTATGCCAGCCGCAAGCTTTCAAAAGCTGAGACAAATTACTCTTCAACCAAAAAAGATTGTCTCACGGTCATCTGGGCCATAAGTCAATTTCGGCCGTACCTCTACGGTAGACCATTCCGAGCAGTCAGTGACCACCATTGCCTGTGTTGGCTGGCGAATCTTAAGGATCCCTCTGGTCGACAAGCAAAATGGAGCTTCAGGCTACAAGAGTACGATGTTACTGTGGTATACAAATCTGGGAAAAAGCACAGCGATGCCGACTGCCTGTAACGTGCACCAGTGGAGACGAGTGAGCCGGAGGAAGAAGACTTTGTTTCTAGGCGTCGTCCAGGCATCAGAAATCGCTCAACAACAAGATGACCCCGATTTGCTGCCGCTTATACAGCGTCTTCAAAGACTCAACGTTAAAGTCCCGCGCACTTTATCCACAGGGCTCCCTTCATTCTGTCTTCGAGAAGGGGTCCTTTACAAGAGAAACTTCAAGCCTCATGGTGACAAGTTCTTACTCGTTGTACCTGCACCTTTACTAAACGAGATTCTTCACGAATGACATGATGAGCCAATATCTGGACACGTGGGTGTCAGCCGTATTCACCAGAATTCATCTAAAATACTGCTGGTCAAAACTGTTATCATCAGTTTAGCGCTATGTGAAAACTTGCCGTGAGTGTCAAAGACGCAAAACTCCATCCGTGAAACCTGCAGGCCTACTCCAGCCAATAGAGCCGCCGCATGCCCCATTCCAACAAGTCGGTATGGATCTCCTAGGCCCGTTTCCGACATCGACTGCACGCAATAAGTGAATAGTCGTAGCCACGGACTACCTCACTCGTTACGCTGAGACTGACTCACTGTACAGTGCAACAGCTCTTGAAGTTGCCAAGTTCTTCATCAACAACATAATCCTCAGACATGGTGCACCCAGCGTCATAATTACAGATCGTGGACCTGCTTTTACTGCAGACCTAATGAAATGTCTGATGCGAATGACCCATACAGACCAGCGAAGAAATACAGCATACCATCCTCAAACAAATGGCCTAACGGAGCGCCTGAACAGAACTCTGATATGCTTTCAATGTATGTCGACGTCGAACATAAACTGTGAGATGAAATATTGCCCTACATTACGTTCGCATATAATACAGCCGATCAAGAAACAACGCGAGTGACACCATTTGAACTTGTATTCGGCCGAACAGTCACCACTCCACTAGATGCCATGTTACCACTGAATCATGAAAGCAGCAATCCACCTGGCCTAAACGACTTCCTGCAAAGAGCCGAGGAAACACGACAAATGGCGAGATAAAGAATACGCTGCCAACAGTGTATCGACTCCTATCGGTACAATTAGCGTCGTACGAAGCGCATTTTCAACCAGGTGACAAAGTATGAATATGGACCCCAGTGCTTCGCCGTGAACTTTCTGAAAAACTTCTTAGCCACTACTTCGGGCCTTACAAAGTACTCCATCGTGTAAGCGATGTAACGTACCAAGTCAGATCCGCTATACATGGGAGCTCAAAACGCCGCAACCCTACAGAGGTTGTACATGTAGTCCAGATGAAGCCTTACTAGGAAAGATCATCCGAAAACCAGTGACGCCTACCACGAATATATTCATTGCCTGACGCATCAGGATGATGCGTATGAGGAGGGGGATTATGCCGTGACATATTACCTGCATTCAAACAACGCGCCCATCACCGCGCGCCCAGGGACATACATGCGCGCCATCTAGTATTGCGCAGAGACGATCATGATAGCACGAAAACCCAGTTGGCCCCGGCTGATGTGTGCCACGCGCTCGGGACTGCTCTGGAAGAAGTAGAAGAAGGCAGAGATCTTTGGTGTTCTGCTGTAACGCACTACGACCATAGTTCCTTTGAGTTGTTGGCACAGGTTCGCCCTTTAATAAATACTTTTTATTACACCCCGAGTCCTTCAACATTGTTACAATATAGCCTTACTGTTTATTTAAGTGTAGACATCTCGATGGTCTTGAATGTCCAGTCTTTCTTGTACAACTTTTGCATTGTACATCACTGCATACGCAAATAAGTTCTTTTCGCTGTATATAACAGCTTGCATTGTACATTCGCATTGATCACCATTGTCTATTTTTCGGTGTGCACATAAGTTACGTAAGATATATCCAGAAATAAAATTCTCTTAAACCAGTGTCTCGGGACGGCTTTCAGCACTCCCATAGTAAAGTACCGAGTACTCTTCATCGTTAACCGCTTTTTCTAAACACACAGAAAATGTCCTGTTGAAACGTTATGGACGTCTTTGAAAATAATTTTTTCTGAACATGACAAAGGCTCACTGCCCTCCCGTAGTTTCAGTACAGATACTCGAAATCGCCCAACACTTATTCCAAAGATGTATAGGTGACAGCTTATTTCGTACTCTAAATCACCCAACACTTGATATAAGCACACTGCTGTACCGCATACACATTTGGTTTGAAAAGGTTACGTTAACGACGTGATCTCGCGAAGCCCTGAAAGAAGAAATGCAGTGTTTTGAATATCAGTAGTGTAATTATTATTCTTATTATTATTATTATTATTAATATTATTATACACGGTTTTTAACACCAAAAACCACGATTTGATATGAAGGACGCGCTAGTAGAGAAATCTGGCAATTTCGACAACTTTGTGTTCTTTAACGAGCCGAGACGTTGGGCAGAATGTGTGCCTTTAGAACTTCCCTTTCATCAAAGAGCGACCACCGAAGATGGGATTGAGCTCTCAGGGTGTGGCGACTGGCACGGGAGCTGACCAGGCAGCGGCGCTTTTTTTATCCTCAAGTAAGTGTCCAAGCTGCCGCCTGCCTACGTCTGCCTGGTGTTGTCCCTACAAGCCGGAGGGAGAGGCTTCGTGTCCCCACGACGCCGTAAGCTGTTCAGAAGACATCAAGTGCAGCATCTTCCTTGGCAGAGACCTCGGCGATTGCCACAAATCTCCCCGCTGATTGAGCGACCAGATCGGCGGAATCTTTGATATATGCTGTCGTGAGCTTGAAACTCTTCGACCAGTGGCACACACACGACAAGCCAGAGCACTGCTGGTGCCACCTTGGAGTGCAGTGATCACACCTCAATATCAGACGTTCACGTGGACCGTGTATGCTCGTCACCCTGGCCAGTTTTATGTGATCCGTGAATGGACAATGCCATCTGCACGCGCTCCTTGATCTGGGAATATGGGGAGTACATACCCTTTATATTGAGCCACCCGCCTCAGTCGAAGAAAGGCTGTGTAGAGGAGCGCCATGTTTGAGAGCTCGTTATGTACGAAACCTCATTATGTACATAATGTAAATAAACCTTCACTAATAAGGCAACTTACTCCTGCCTCGACGTATTCATCCCTGATCTCTGGTGCGCTGAAACCCCGGTCGCAACAACTGGATGACAGCGGTGGGATACGAGTCCGCGACAGAGAATGACATGATCCGGAGGTCAGCTGAAAGCCGGGAAATTTGGCGGGGTCGGCGGAGAGTACCATGACTGCAAGTGTTGCGGTGAGTGCCTCGCTTTGTTCTTCAAATATATGAAGTGTTTTAGGCCAGACTCGTTGGAAGATAGACATAACCAAAAACTGCCAAGCCACTGTGGTTATTATCTCAGCACAGAGCAGCACTCGCTATTTAGCTTAGAAAGTGGGTCAAGAAGGAAAGCTTAGGTAATTCAGTGGGAACAAGTATTAGTTTTGCGGAAAATGTAAGGGTGCGTTACGGTGAAGTTTTGGCATAGTGGAGTAACCGGAAAAAAGGTTAAGAGGAAGTTGGCCAAGTGGGACTGCTTGTGCGGTTAAGCTTTTGGTCTCTGCTATGGAATTTGTCAGGCTTCAGTTTCCTAAGACCCAGAAATGAAACGCTGGTGGGTTTGTGTTTTGTCACAGCTGAGCCAAAGCAGAGTAGTCACTATACACCTTATGAGAATGACGAGAGAGAACCTGCTGAATTCACGTTGGGATCTCGATTTACATTTTAATGACGATATGCCAACATCTCAAGTTCATGAAGTGATTGTCGAAAGCAAAAGAGACAAGGCCGATATCGAGCACTTCAAAAATAAAAGGTGCATAGAGAGAAGAACACAGAAAGGCTGTTCAAGTGTTAGACGATTAAAAGATTAAGGCACCGGGTAGATACGAACCAGCACAGCTATTAATTTAGAGATGTAGCGTATGAATGGTGTTATATTGCCTTGAGGCCGTTGAAGGCCGAAAAGAAGGCTACAGTTTAGACATCTGTAGATGTAGCGCACGAACGGTGCGATGTAGCGGGGGTGTCGTTGGAGGCAGAAGAAAAGACTTGCCTGTGAGGACATGGTGGAGCCTATAACCCATTCCGAGGAAACAGAGCTCGGGGTTGAAACAAAGTGTGAGGGTTCCGTGTTGGGGGACATGGAGTTAATATTGCTGGATCAATGACGACTGATTCAAATCCTCCGTTGACCGTCCCCACTAATATTAACTTGATTGAGGCGTATGTGGACGGTATTTCTTTCACGGCGTTAGTTGATACCGGAGCTCAAGTGTCCATAATGATGGCTCATCTGTGTCGCCTACTCAAAAAGTCCTCACACCTTCAGCGACTAAAGCCATCCGTCTCTCTAATGATAGAACTGTGGCCATCACTAGAATGCGTACCGCTCGTGTTAGCATTGCCGGTCGCCATGTCCCCGTTTTATTTACGGTGCTTGAAAATTGCTCTCGTGACTTAATCTTTGGCATGGGCTTCCTATTGACGCATTCTGCCCTGATCGATTGTGCCGCCGGTATTGTCTGCCTAGAGCTTCTTCTTCTCCTGGATTCTCACCCTGAGCTCCCGAACAGCCTGTGCACCACTTACTTCTTCTAGATACCACCTAAAACTCTCACATTCGTTGAATTGACAACACCCTCTCCCGTCCTCTACGGTGATTATATCGTGACGTCGATTCGTGATGTTCTCCTGGCGCGTAACATTACTGTCCCACACTCCGTCGTAACCATGGCCTCTAACCGAACATACTTACCTGTTATCAATTTCGGTTTCATAAAACAAGTGCTACCGCAAGGAATTTCGGTCTCCACGCTAAGACCTTTAATTGACGACCACGTCACCTGTTTTACGGCAGATGTATGTCCTGATGACCCACGTCACTCGCAGGATGCCCCGTGCTCGATGCGAACTTACGCTATATGATCGCCCCAGACCTTAAACCTTAGAACTCAGCCACGCCATGCAGCCTTCTGGCTTCATACCGCGATATATTTGACATCGACAGCCTTCCACTCGGCCAGGCTTCACTCGTCAATAACCGCATAGTACAGGTGATTCTCATCCCGGTCATCGGCGACCATACCGGGTTTCTGCCACCGAGCGTAAAGTATTCGACAAGAAGTCACCAAGA
Organism: Rhipicephalus microplus; assembly: GCF_013339725.1. NCBI lineage: Eukaryota > Metazoa > Arthropoda > Arachnida > Ixodida > Ixodidae > Rhipicephalus > Rhipicephalus microplus. The sequence continues at coordinate 46,074 of NW_023612776.1, read as the reverse complement.
TGCTAGTCAAAGGAATTATTGAACCCTGTTCGAACCCTTGGGCGCCTCCCGTTGTGCTCATTAAAAAGAAAGTTGGCATGAGGCGTTTCTGCGTAGATTACCACCATATGAATAGAATCACAAAAAAGGACGTTTACCCTTTACCCCACAATTTTGACGCTCTAGATTGTCTCCACGACGTCCGATACTTTCCTTCAATAGACCTAGGTTCCGACTACTGATAGGTTGGTGTCGTGGAAAAAGATCAAGAGAAGACTGATTTGTAACTACAGACGTCCTATATCAGTTAAAGGTTATGCCATTTCGGGCCATGCAACGCCCCAGCCACGTTCGAGCGCATGATGGACTATCTGCTACAAGGGTTCAAATAGTCAACTGGTCTTTGTTATCTTGACGATGTCGTTGTATACTCCCCAGCATTTGAGACCCATCTTCAGCATTTGTCAGCTATTTTCGACATATTCGGCACTGCAGGCCTTCAATTTAACTCGTCGTTGGACGCCGGCAAATTACAGTGTTGGGCCACCTTGTCGACGCCTCTGATGTGCAGCCGGACCCAGAGAAAATTCGTGCAGTTCCTAGTTTTTCTGTACCTCAGTCAGTCAAAGACGTCTGGAGTTTTGTAAGACTTTTCCTATTTCATAAGGTTTGTGAAAAATCTCGCAACCATCTCTCGACCCTCACTGACCTTATGAAGAAAGACGTCACATTTACGTGGGGTACCGACCAAGCTACTGCTTTTTTTCACCTAATCACGCCACTGACGACTCCACCAACATTGGCTAAATTTGACAAATTAGCTGCGACAGAAGTCCGAAGCGATGCTAGTGGTCACGGTATCGAAGCCGTCCTAGACCAACGCAACGGGGACATGACCGAGTTGTCGCTTACTCTAGCCGCCTCTTCACAGCTACTGAGATCAACAATTCCACTACAGAGCGTGAATGTCTTGCTCTTGCTTGGGCAGTCTCAAATTCCGCTCATATTTCTATGGCACAAATTTCTGTGATAACTGACCATCATGCGCTACGTTCGCTTACGTCACTGAAGGATCCTACTGGCCGGTTCGGGCGCTGGGCTCTGCGACTGCAAGAGTATACCTAAACGGTAACGTACAAGTCCGGACGCCTTCATCAGGACGCAGACTGCCTGTCCCGCTACCCGGTTGCTGAGCAGAGCACAATGCCTGATAACGACACCGAGCCTTGCGTCTTTTCCCTTTCGAAAATGGCATGCATCGGTGACGAGCAGCGCCATGATGCGTTCTTGCGTGCTATCATTGAGCGCCTCGAATCACCATCTTCTAATCAGTCCCATCAATCATTCATGCTCCACGATGGTGTATTATACTGCCAAAATTTTGAGCCAGTAGGACCGGGCCCGGCTGCTTGTCATTCCGAAACACCTCCTCTCGGAAGTCCTACGTGAACTTCATGACCTTCCGACTGCTGGTCACTTGGGGTTTCACGCACTTACGACCGAATACGACGACGCTTCTTTTGACCAGGGCTTGCACGCTCAGTCAGAAGATACGTTGTGGCTTGTCAAAAATGTCAGCGCCACAAAAACTATCGACACTTCCCGTCGGATACCTTCAACCACTTAGCATTCCGTCAGAACCATTCTTCCGCGTTGGCTTGAATCTACCTCGCCCTTTCCCCTTGTCTTCCTCGGGCAACAAGTGGATAGCCGAGGCCACCGACTACGTCACGCGTTGTGCCATCACACGAGCTCTTCCAACAAGCTGCGCCACTGATGTCGCCGACTTCCTCCTCAAAGACGTGATTTCGCAACACGTAGCCCCATGGCAGCTGCTTACAGACCATGGCTGCAGCTTTTTGTTGAAGGTCATAGCCGACATGTTGCAGTCCTGTCAAATGAGACACGAGCTGACTACGTCATACCACCCGCAAACCAATGGACTCACGGAGCGTCTAAATCGAAGTCCTATAGATATGCTCGCTAAGCGTGTTTCTACCAACCACACTGACTGGGATCTTGCGTTGCCGTACGTCACATTTGCTTACAAGTCTTCCCGCCATGAAACTGCCGGTTACTCTCCATTTTTTCTGCTGTTTGTCCGAGACCCAACATTGCCTCTAGACACTGCCATACCGTTCCCTGCAGTACCGACCAGTAAATATGCCATGAACGCTATCACTAAGGCCAATTACGCATGCGAAATCATCTGTACTCGAGTTCGGACCTCTCAAAAGAAGCAACGGCGTTTGTGTGACCAACCACTCCACGACGTGTTTTTTCCGCCTGGTTCTTTGGTCCTGCTCTGTTCTCCGACCCGTCAAGTGGGCTTGTCAGAAAAACTGCCTAGTCGCTACAAAGGTCCATACCAAGTCCTTCGTGTGGGTACTCCTGTAACATATGAAATTGGTCCTTCCACCCCGTCGCCTTCGTGTGCCCAACAGGCTACCGATATTGCACATGTTGCGCGCTTGAAGCCCTGCCACTCTCCTAGTGACGTTGTCATTTAGATGCACCGAGACGGCGCTTGTGCCACCAGGGGTTATGCCTAATGCATGCATATAGATATTCTAGGGGGCGACGAACGTTTTTGCCTGACGAGGAGCACTAAATCGCTGGTGAACCGGTCACACCATTACCACTGGCTTTAAATACATCTAATCCCCAGCCTCGTCAATACAGCGTCTCTTCTGTTCCGTAACAATATTAACAGAGTGTTCCACAAGAATTCATTTTTGCAGTGATGTCGACGAACGTCAGAGGCGGATGAAAGGCTCCAAAGTTGGCACCAAGGAGTGTGCCACACAGAGAAAGCGCCCGAAAAAACGAAGCGCGGTAAAGCTCCCAATCAGCGTGGCACGTTTAACGGAGACTTTCATATGGCGTGGTGAATTCGCGAGAAAAGGGCCGTCGTCTTCTTTGACTGGTTTGAATCGCATGCGTATGAGCAGCCGGAGAGTAAGGAAACGAAAAGCGCAATATATGCAGCCATACGTGGCTTAACGGTGAACTGATAAACAATGATCAGGACTATGCGCGCGAGACAGCGGAGGAGCATATTGATGATGATGAACGTCAGAGTAGGACGAAAGGCTCCGTTGTCTGGGGTGACGCTCTAGGTCCCAACCAGCGCGGACGCACGAAAATCAGCTCCTGCTTTCAAGAATGCTTTCCTGCTGTATCCCCGAGCTTGTCGCCGAGTTTTTAGTCACATCGTGTGCCTAAGTTCTCGAGAAATCAGCAGATATCACCTTTGTGCTGGTGAGGGGACTTTCAAACCACTTTTGGGACATTTTTACACGGCAACACCACAGAAATATTTAAGCCTAACCAAGGAGGTGAATGCAGCCGATGCGCGTTCCCGGTGCCAATGTGACTCAACGCTCTGCGCGTTCCAAGACTGCAACTGAGAATGGAATACCAAGTAGATGGAGAAGACATCTCTTCAGAGGATTGCACGGAAGACATGGGTTGGAAGGAAGCTGAAACGAGACGCTCAAGAAATAAGCCAGCCGCGGTTAGCGTTCCGGCTGCCATGGGCTCAACGAAGGCTGGCGTTGGGGGAGACGCTCGAGCCAGTCGTGGTAGGCCTGATATCAAGCATACAATTGTGCCAGCTGGACGCACGCCGTCACTACCCAAGAACTCAGCAATATTGTGCTACGACCACGTGGACGATATTTCGAGAATTAGCGCTGGAGCTCTGGCCGATGCGATAGTACTGGTGGCCGGCATCAGAGACGAAGAGGTTATGCAGGCGATCATCTCTTCACACATGCAGCAGAACAATATGGTGGCAAGCACTCCGGACCAAGACAGAACTTCAAGATACCTCAAGGTCCAGTAAATTGACACTGGAGGCATAGTTTTCGAGGTTAACGCCTACGCCACGGCACCCCACGATACTTGTAATGGAGTGATTCGCGGGATCCCCGTAAGTGATACTCAGGACATTGTGACCCGAAAGATTGTTAACATGATCAACCCGCTCGCGCTGCAGGCCAAGAGAATCAAGGACACTGGGGCAATCATCACACTGTTCGAAGGACATGAAGTGCCGAAATTCGTTAGATATAGATCTTCACGTTTGCAGTGCTCCCTTTACTGCAAGAGCATTGACATTTGTCACGTCTATGAAAAGCTGGGACATTGGTCTGACGTCTGTCCGAACCCAGCTGAAACCATCTGTAGAGGCTGCGAGATCAAGAACCCAAATAAGCTGCACCAGTGCAATCTACGATGCAGGCTGTGCGACGGTCACCATCCCACGGCAGACAAGGAGTGCAAGAACCGGTTCTTAGTGTCATACGTCATCAGACGCAGACGTTGGGAAAGCTCGCGAGCAGCCGCAGAAGCCCGAGACGCATCAATCACATTGAGTCCAGACATCAATGACAAGCAGCTTTTTCCAGCCTACGGGACCCAGAGCATCCAGACAACGCAAGAACAGTAAAGGTGGCCCCACTCCAGGGGAAGGTCACGTTCCAGAAGAGGTTCTAGACCAAAGGCCCGCTCCCAATCACGGGGTGCTCGAGTTCTCAAGGTCACTATCAGGTACGGGATCAGCCTGCACGGCACTCAAATGGCATTGAAACTGAACGCCAGCTGCCTGGCGTTCAGTTTCAGATCACGGCTTCCAACCCATGGAGGACGCCTGCAGTTATACCAAAAGGCAGCTGTGCTGAGCGAGTGCGCAACGGCGCGGCAGAAATGACAGGTAAGCTGCCAGAGCATAATAGAACTGCACAGTCCGTGTGGCCTAATAGATAAGGCGTCTGACTTTGGATCAGAAGAACTGCACAGCTAGAGCAAGAAAACGCTAGGCTCACAAAATCAAATGAGAGGCTATCAGCCGAGTTAAAGGAAATAAAGAATCTTCTCACTAAGCTAACCAGACCGCAGTCTTCACAGTCAACGCCTCAGCCAGTTGATGTCCCTGTGGCTGAAAACGTAGGGATCTCTAGAACTACAAAAAAGAGATGGCAGTCATGGCAGAACACGTGGAAGCCAACCAAACGACCATTTCAGATATGAATCAGGTCTTCGACATGCTCAGCAAGGTAGTCACCAATCTTAGTGAGCAGATAAGCAGGCTACAATCAAGCGTGGTGGCACTCGAAGAGCATATGACTTTGCGCATTACAGAGGCCGAAGCATATCCGCACAACACAGCATGGCCTCCTCATGCACCAAAGTCACCTCTTCTGCCACCAATACTAGAGGTACCAAACCTGTCGATAGGTGCCGCATCAAGCTCTCGGGTCCATGTAATAACCATGATGGCAGCGCTACGTGGAACATTAAGTATCTGGCAATGGAACTGTAGAGGTTATTTTAAAAAAAGGGAACCCTGCAGCAGTATATCATGAGCAGCCAAGAAACGCCTCATATTATATTATTGCAAGAAACCTTTTCTCCGCAAGCAACGCTGCCTCGATTCCAGTCCGTAATAAGGGATACTGAAGGAAGAGGAGTCTGCACCTTCGTAAGACACAAACTAACGCACGTAACCCATCACCTCAAGATAGAAGCAGGCCGGTTGGAACACGTCATGATAGAGATCGTGCCATGTACCAGCAACCGTCAGAGCATTTTTATTCTTAACATACATAGCAGTCCAAAGGAACAAAAGCAAGGGTTCAAGACGGTTCTCGAGAAAGTTGCTACTATCACCGGAAAATGTCCACTCGTCATAGCAGGCGATTTCAACGCCCCTCATCATACATGGGGTTACAAGTACAACACTGGGAAAGAAAATTGACTTTGGCAAAGTGCCAGTGAACTTGATCTCACCCTAATCACAGACCCCAGCCTACCAACAAGGCTTGTTACATCTTGCTGCAGAGATTCCACCCCGGACCTTACATTTGTAAGGAACATAAAGAAGGCCCAGTGGATGAACCTTGCTGTAGATCTAGGGAGTGACCACTGCGTTCTTGCCTCTACCTTCTCCGTGGAGCATAAAAAGCAGAGAGAACTCCCTCTCTCCTACCAAAAAAACCTACCAAAAGAGTGGAAAATGGCCAAGGTCTTTCCAGTCTACAAATCAGGCAGCAAGAGTTCACCCTTTATCAACTGCCCCATTTCCTTCACATTAGCGCCTTGTAAGATTATGGAGCATGTCATATACACTCATATAAGTGGATTCCTTGATTCTCAAAATTTTTTTTTACCATTCTCAGCATGGGTTCTGCAAGGTACTATTCTGCGAAAGACAATTAGCTGCCTTTCTCTATGACCTGCACCTCAATCTAGACGCTAACACTCAAACTGATGTAATTTTTCTTGATTTCGCGAAAGCATTCGAAAAAGTTGCTCATAAACGCTTGCTACTAAAACTCTCCCGACAGAATCTAAAACCCGCAGTTCTAACATGGATTGAGCAGTTCCTCACTAACCGCCTGCAGTCAGTGCGCGTCAACAACAACTCTGAGCCTCTTTCAGTATAATCAAGCGTCCCTCAGGGTTCGATATTAGGCCCCCTATCCTTTCTAATATATATCGTTACGTAAAAATGACACGACCCGTGTCTATTTCAAATCTATATTCAAACTGATGCGTATAGCGTCGACTAAGATGGAAGACAGCACGCACAACCAACTGACCACTTCCTCGTTGTCGTCTTCTGACCAATGATATGTCAGCTACGTAGCATTACCCCCCCCCCCCCTCGGCGGTAAAAGCGCCGTCTCGGTGCACTTTAACTACGGTCTTCAGTAGGCAGGTGGTAAGGTTTTAGCCTGCTGACGTGCACAACATCACTGGGTGTGGTTGCAGGCAGGCTTGTGGTCTCAGATGCAGGAATGATCTCATAGGTGACGTCGGTTACCTGGCAGACGATACGGTAAGGACCCATGTAGCGCGACAACAACTTCTCTGATAAGCCAACTCGACGAACTGGGCACCACAGGAGAACAAGAGAACCGGGTGAGAAGTGAACGTCAGCATGCCGGCTGTCGTAGATGGCTTTCTGGGTGGCTTGCGAAGCCGAAATTCTAGAGCGGGCGATCTGACGTGCGTGGTCGGCACGAGCAGTAGCGTCGCGTGAATATTTGGTTGACGGCGTTGTAGTGGTTGGAAGTAGGGTGTCGAGTGGTAACTTCGGATCACGGCCATAAAGCAAATAAAAGGGTGAATAGCCAGTAGTGTCGTGGCGTGAAGAATTGTACGGGAAGGTCACGTGAGGTAGCGCAAGGTCCCAGTCATGGTGGTCGGAGGACACATACATCGCGAGCATGTCCGTTAGGGTCCGATTTAGCCGTTCGGTAGGACCATTTGTTTGGGGATGGTAGGAAGTGGTCAGCTTGTGGTGCGTCGAGGAAGAGCGCAGAAGATCGTCGATTACACGGGACAAAAATGCGAGGCTGCAATCCATGAGTAATTGGCGAGCAGCGCCATGGTATAGGATGACGTCGTGGAGCAAAAAGTCCGCAACGTCAGTAGTGGTGCTGGTGGGGAGCGCTCGAGTGATGGCATACCTAGTCGCGTACTCTATAGCAACGGCGACCCACTTGTTGCCCGATTTTGACTCGGGAAAAGGACCAAGAAGATCTATACCAACACAGAAGAAAGGTTCGGTTGGGATGGAGATCGGTTGAAGAAGTCCAGCTGGGGGCGCAGTAGGTCGCTTCCTACGTTGGCATTATCGCAGGAGGACACGTAATGGCGAATGGACCGGTCGAGACCGCGCCAAAAGAAGCGGCGACGCACGCGGTCGTACGTCCGAGATACACCCAGATGACCAGCAGTTGGTTCATCGTGAAGCTCGTGCAGCACGGTCGAACGCAAATTTTTCGGCACGACAAGAAGGAGCTCAGGGCCATCTGGCTGGAGGCTACGACGGCACAGCGTGCCGTTCAAAAGGACGTACATGCGAAGTGACGTGTCTTTCGGAGCAGATTCGAGACGGTCAATAAGTTGTCGCAGAGAAGCATCACGACGTTGTTCATCACCAATCTGAAGAAACTGGGACATTGACATGACGCTGAGGCTAGGCTCGATGTCTGGTTTGTCGGGCTGATCAACAGGGTAGCGGGATAAGCAATCGGCGTCCAGATGGAGACGTCCAGACTTATAAGCTACCGAGTAGGAATACTTCTGTAGGCGTAATGCCCAACGACCAAGTCGTCCAGTGGGGTCCTTCAGAGAAGAAAGCCAACACAGCGCGTGATGATCTGTGATGACACGGAAAGGGCGGCCATACAAGTAAGGAAGAATTTCGAAACCGCCCAAACAAGTGCGAGACATTCCCGTTCTGTTATAGAATAATTACGTTCAGACTTAGAAAGCAGACGGCTTGCGTACGCGATTACACGGTCGTTGCCCCGCTGAATTTGCGCCAAAACTTCACCAATTCCGTGACCACTCGCGTCTGTTCGCATTTCTGTCGGAGCATCGGGGTCGAAATGTGCAAGAATAGGAGGTGTCGTTAGAACGGTGATTAGCTGAGAGAAGGCGTCAGCTTGAGGAGGGCCCCAAGAAAATGGGACGTCTTGTTTGAGAAGGTCGGTGAGTGGCCGTGCGAGTGCCGCAAAGTTTTTCACGAACCGGCGAAAGTAGGAGCAGAGGCCCACAAAACGGCGAACATCATGTACATAGCATGGGACTGGGAAGTTTGTTACAGTGCGCACTTTCGCCGGGTCTGGCCGTACGCAGGCAGCGTCAACAAGGTGACCTAATACGGTATTCTGACGAAGACCGAAGTGGCACTTGGAGGAATTGAGCTGCAGGCCGGCCCGTCGAAATATGAATCGAATGGTCGAAAGGCGTTCAAGGTGGGTCGCAAAGGTAGGTGAGAAAATGATCACGTCGTCCAGGTAACACAAACATGTCGACCATTTAAAACCTTGTAGGAGCGTGCCCATCATTCTCTTGAAGGTCGCTGGCGCGTTGCAGAGCCCGAATGGCATCCCCTTGAATTGGTAAAGACCATCAGGGCTAACGAAGGCGGTCTTGTCTCGGTCCATGTCATCTACAGCAATTTGCCAGTAGCCAGATCGGAGGTCGAGAGATGAAAAGAAGGTGGCGCCATGGAGGCAATCAAGGGCATCGTCAATGCGTAGTAGAGGGTACACGTCTTTTTTACTAATTTTGTTGAGGTGGCGATCATCAACGCAGAAACGCCATGAGCCGTCTTTCTTTTTAACTAATACCACGGGAGATGCCCAAGGGCTCGTTGATGGTTCAATTACGTTTTTCGTAAGCATTTTGGCCACTTCTTTCTGAATCACTTCTCGCTCGGATAATGACACGCGGTACGGCCGACGCTGAATGGGCGCAAAGTCACCAGTGTTGATTCGGTGAGTGACAATTTTAGTCTGGCCCAAGAGACGATCGTCGGTGTCGAAAATGTCACTGTATGAGGCCAAACCTTGGCAGAGAGCGTCGGCCTAGTGAGGCGACAGCTCCGATCCAATCATGTTTCAAAAAATACCATCGTCTGAGCTGGGTGACCATGAGACTGCGCTTCGATCAAGAGCAGATACAGCGACAACACTGACATCATCCTCTGTTATGGCAGTTAGCTTGGCTAGAGACATCTGGCAGGGAAACACTTGAGGGGTGAAACGAAAGTTAAGGAGCGGAAGTAACACACAGTTATCCGCTATAGTCGCGATGGTATAGGGCACAGTAACACTGCGCGTCAGCTCAACGTCAGTAATTGGCGTAACGATATAATCACCGTCAGGAACGGGAGGGGTCGATGACAAAGACACGTACGGGACGGCTCGAGGTGGCAGGCGAAAGAAAGTGGTTGGGCTCAAGCGGCTGGTGGGCTTTGCAGAGTAGTCGGCAAAGATCGGTAGATCAAGGCCGAGGGTACCAGACGAACAATCAATTAAGGCAAGTGTGCCGAAAGAAAATCAACGCCAAGTATGCGGTCATGAGTGCAGCAGGCTAGCACGGCAAAAAGGACCATGGCGTGATGACCGGCAATGCTGACACGAGCAGTGCACATTCCGATTACTGGTACAGTAGCGCCATCGGCAACATGTATTGCCTGCATCGTAGATGGCGTCATAATCTTTTGTAAGCGGCAGCGTAGAGAAGCGCTCATTATAGACAGGTGTGCACCTGTGTCAATGAGGGCGGTCACAGGAACATGGTCGACTTCTACTTAAAGTAGGCTATGGTGCGTGGGAAGCGTCAGTAGAGGATTTTCGGCCGTCATTGGTATTGCAGCTTCACCTCTATAAGCTGCAATATCTAGTTTTTCTGCTACGGTCGTCCAGAGAAGCTCGGCGAGAAAAAGCGCCGAGGTGGCGGAGAGCGGGATTGGCGACGTAGCGGCGACGGGGAGCGAAAGCTGTGGCGACTGGACGAAGGGGCGTCAGGGTAGCGGCGACCGGGCAGAGGGGCGTCAGTGGAAGGCTCGTAAGATAACGACGAATAGAAATTAAAGGGTGCGGCGACTGAACGTCGAGGGGTCGTCGGATGCATGAGCGCCGCGGTAGAGAAAGTCTGACGTGGTTGGTGTGACCAACGGCGGTGGCAACAGCGAGACACGTGCCCAGGCTGGTGGCAGGAAAAACAAATAGGCCGGTCGTCGGGTGTTCGCCATTCCGAAGGGTTATGGAACAGCATTGTTGGAGGTGAACGGCGAGTGTGTCCTCGGGAGTAAGACGGGACTTCAGGGCGAGTCAAAGGACATGCTGATGGAAGGCCGAGGTTCGCAAACTCCTGTCTCACCACAGCTTGTATTAACGCCACTGACGGCTGTTGTTGGTCAGAGGCGAGCGTTGCGAAAACGGGTGGCTGAAGAGGAGCCGGACAGGGGGCTTTGATTTCCCGACGAACAATGCGTGTGACGTTGTCATACGTGGGTGACTGGCGGGCGGCTTCACACGATGAGGTTGCGGCCGTGTTGGGCAGCCGGGTGAATCGCTGAGTAATACGGCGGCTCTTGGCTTCTTCGAACAGCCGGCACTCTTTAATGGTGGCGTTGACGGTGGCAACGTTGTTGTAAACTAAAAGAATAAATGCGTCGTCTGCTATGCCTTTCAGCACATGGGCCACTTTCTCAGACTCACTCATGTGCTCGTCAATCTGGTGGTATAGGGCGACGACGTCGTGAATGTACGCGACGTACGACTCCGTCGACGTCTGTGCACGAGGCGCCAGTTAATTCCGCGCTGCCATCTGCTGCCTAACGGTGTCGCTAAAAAGGTCGCGGATCTTCTCTTTAAAGGAGTCCCAGCTCGTAATCTCCGCTTCATGCGTCTCGAACCACACTCGCGGTGAGCCATCGAGGTAAAAAAGCACATTGGCAAGCATTAGAGTCGGGTCCCACCTATAGCTTGCGCTGACCCGTTCGTAGCGGCTGATCCATTTGTCGACGTCAACGCCATTCTGACCGGAAAATACACCGGGATCACGAGCAGGAAGTAGAACGACGTATGTATAAGTCACGGTAGGGGCAGGTGGTGAAGACGATGGTTGTTCAACCTGTGACATGGTTGGACCTATGATGATGCGGCCATTGTGGAGCTTCGTGATGAAGACGGGGAAGTACCCAGCACGTCCACCACAAAGATGTTACGTAAAAATGACACGAGGCGTGTCTATTTATAATCTATATTCAAACTGATGCGTATGGCGTCGACTAAGATGGAAGACAGCACGCACAACCGACAGACCACTTCCTCGTTGTCGTCTTATGACCCCTGATATGTCAGCTACGTAGCAATATTAATGACCTACCGTTGCATGTTACTAGCAAAATCTGCATGTTTGCTGATGATTGCGCAATTTACCGTTCAGTGATTAACACTACTGACCAGTCTGCTCTTCAACAGGACTTGCAAAACATTAAGGACTGGTGTCAACGCTGGTTAATGAATTAAATACTGGTAAATGCGAAAAAATGTCGTTTTCTCGCAGTCGTAACCCGTTAAAATTCAAATATGAAATAGCAAACCAGCAACTAGAGACCGTATGCCCACTAAAATATCTAGGAGTGACGATATCTCGACTGGTGTGTGCGTGTCAACAACGTTATTGCATTATCTAACAAAGCACTTGGGTTTTTACGACGTCATTTACAAAGCACTCTACAGCATGTCAAGTTACTAGCTTACAAAACACTAATATGGCCCAAACTAGAATACGCATCAGCCATTTGGGATCCTCGCCAGATGTTCCTCGCAAACGCCCATGAAGCTTCTCAGAATCGTGCCATTCTTTTCATTCATTCCTCTTTTCATACAATATCAGCGTAACATCCTAAAATCGGAATCCGGTTTACAAACACTTTCTAATCGACGCCACTTTGCAACTTTATCATTATTTCATAAATTCTACCACAGCGCCCTAAGTCAAGCACCGTATATTTTGCCACCATCACGCATATCCTACCGCATTGGTGACCCCTTAAACGTTGCTCGTCCTCGAGCTCGCACAGTCACCTCTGCATCTACTTTTTTCCTCGAGCAGCCAAGGACTGGAATGACCTTACACAAGAAATCACTAACTCAAGCCCTACTGCCTTCATTGAAGCGATCACATCACAATATACCATATAATGAAGGGTTCAACCTGTTGTACATCTTTTAACCCACCCCTTATGTAATACCCCCTGGTGGAGTCTTAAAGGAATAAAAGAAAGAGTGAAAGTGAACTCCGTCGATGGTCAGATGCGCAATAGCAAGACCTGTAATATGTTAAAACATCTCCGCATCGAACACACTACCAAAAAATCAAAAGCATGTTATCGCTCGAATTTCGCATAACGAGATAAAGCGCTCTACAGAACAGCAAGTTGTGCAGCGGCTCGCGCATAAGTACCTCCCAATCAAAAGAGGTCTGGCACCACCAAGTAGGCAGTACCAGAGCACGCCCAATCCAGGTCTTGAAGGCAACTTTAACATCAAGGAGATCAGAAGAACCTTGGATGACCTCAACGGCAGGTCGGCCCCTGGCCCGGACGGCATATCAAACAAGGCCCTTCGTAACCTTGATGACGATTCAATTGACACCGTGAAGGCTATGTATAATGCAGCATGGAGAGAAGGCAGGGTGCTAGAGCAGCGGAAGCTGGCCAGCACAATCCTGAATTCTAAGCCAGGAAAGCCCCCTAACTTGGACAACATGAGGTCAATACCCTTGACATCATGTATCGGTCAGGTTGCAGAACATGCCATACTACACAAGATAAACAAGTACTTGGAAGATAATGACATATTTACACACCATATGGTTGGATTCAGGGCACGGCTATCCACACAAGACGCAATGAAACTTATCAAACATCAGGTCATCGACATGAAACCAGGGACGTGAGAGCCATTCTGTGCCTAGACCTAGAAAAAGCGTTTCACAATATCTACGACAGATTCATACTCGAAGCGATTTCCAAGCTTGGTCTGGGGAAAGACTTCTAAGAGTACGCGTATGGTCCTTTCTCACAGATCGGAAAGCCGTGATGAAGATTGCAGATATCGAGACCGCAGCAAGCGAACTAAAAGCAAGGGGCACGCCGCAAGGGGCAGTGATTTTACCAATGCTGTTCAACCTTGCCATGGCTGGACTGTCAAAAAAATTATCGAGCATCGAAGGATTGAAGCACAGCATCTACGCAATGACATTACCATCTGGTGCACAGGTGGAAGTGAGGGGCAGATTAAGAGCACCCTGCAAGAGGCGATTGACACCGTAGAAGAGTACCTTCGTCCTTCTGGGCTCAAGTGCTCCTCGAGTAAGCCAGAACTTTTACTGCATCTGACTACACGCCGAAGACCGAAGCCCAGGGAACGGAAGCCGTTAAACCAGATAGACATCCGCCCCCGTACCAATCAAGGGGATGCCATTCAGAGGGTCGACTCTATCAAGTCCTGGGCATGCTGATAGAGTCTACCGGTGTTAACAGAAAATCTATAGCCAGGTTAACTTCGTAAACAGGCGGTGCGGTGCACCTCATATGCAGAATGGCCCACAAAAGAAATGGGATAAAGGAAGACAACCTCATGAGGGGTATGCATGCATTTTTCTAAGGCACTTCAGGTATGAGGCCACACGGCACAACTGGTCTATAGCAGAGTCCGAGACACTTAATGTGCTCCTCAGGAAAGTTATCAAGAAGGTCCTGGGCCTACCCACACATACCAGTACCGAGCGTCTACTTGAGCTTGGCATTCACAACATGCTCGAAGAAATAGCAGAGGCCAAAGAAAGAGCACAGTTTGCAAGGTTATCTACAACTAGGTCGGGAGTATGATCTTGCAGGAGCTGGGCCAACACCCAATGGCAATAAGACGCAATTAGAATTATATCTCCGACAACATCAGGGAGAATATCACGGCATCTCCTGTACCACGAAACATGCATCCAGAACACAACATCCGAAGAAGAGTAGCGAGGGCCAGGACTATAAGGAACGAGGGGTCGTATTTGTTGACGCGGCTTCCTACGCAAATGGCAAAGCTTTTGTGGCAGTGGTGGTCGATGGGGCTGGCCGTGTCGTCCACTCAGCGACGGTCAGGACGGGAGACCCAATCATTGCGGAACAGGTGGCCATCGTCTTAGCACTCAAGACGGATAACATGAAAGTCGTCTACAGTGATTCCTTGGCAGCACTACGGGCCTTCGTAAAGAGGACGGTCTCAGAACAAATGCTGAGAATACTACATGGCAAGAACATAACGCATCATCTTCTGGGTTGGTTCCCAGCTCACCTTGGAGAAATCAACGACTCCCCTCCTAATCTCAATGAAGCAGCACACGAGGCGGTGCGAGACCTCTCCAACTGCGCCTCTCCGGAGAAGCGTTCTACCGGTGAAGGGGATAACCGGGAAATTCTTACAACATATAACGAGCTCAATTAACATTTCTACCTGTTTACAAGGATTTTCTCTCCACCTCACAAAAATCTAACTTGGCCCCAAGCACTCGCATTAGGGCTTTTGCAAACGCGGATGTACCCTACTTTGAAAATGTACCATGTACCCTGACCTATACCCAAGTATTCTTTGCCCACATTGTGGGGAAATAGCTTCATTAGAACATATGCTCTGGCAGTGTGCCACAGTCGCTCATTTATCGAACATCACTTCTGCCAGACAGGAGGAGGTCATCAACAGCTCGTCCTTGGCAGATCAGCTCTGGGCTGTCCACGAAGCCCGCGAGGCAGCTGAGGAGCTCGGCCTCTAAGTCGCCACGTGAGAGCTGTCCGCAACACAGTGACCTGTGTTTTGGAGGGGCAAATAAAGGTTTTATCCTATCCAATCCGATGTCTACACAAAAAAGCGTGCACAAAGCAGAAAGCTTTCAGAGTGCAAGAATGAAAATGAGAAAACGCGTAGTGCTCGCGATGAGCACTACGTTTTTGAGTAAGAGCTTCAAACGGCCGAGTAAAATTGTGCGAAAAGTGCCCTTGTCATTTCTGACGGCTCTGTATCACATGCATCCGAGTCACCGGAAAAAGCACATCGTCTGTGGCAGTGTTCCAAGGATGAAGTGAGATAATGAAGACAGTGCGCGCGAAAGAGCTAACTAGCATGTGGGTGCTGCTGAGCACCAGAAGTGGGCGAAAAGCTCCGTAGACGGCACCAAGAAGCGTGGAAAACGGAAAGCGTTCTAAAGACAAGCAGGCAGTAATATCAGTGCGTTTGAGTTATGTGTTCAAATGGCGGAGCAAAATTTTGAGAAAGTTGCCGTATCGCATGCGTCTGAACGGTCGGGGAGCAAAAGAAAAGAGAAGCGAATTGTGCGTGTAAATGGTGAGAAGGCAGAAGACCCTTCCGTCGTTCTCGCGGCGCATTAGTCGGGGTGTTGAACGCAAGGACCGGTGGTTTTCGCGAGGTAGCAGGAGGCGACACCAAGTCTTCTTCGACGAACGTCGCGGAGTTTGGTAGCAAGGCAATTGACTTTTACGTGTATTGTATATACCCTGCTTGTCGAGAAAATCGCTCCTACCGCGACCGTTGCGAGTCCAACTCAAAGTTTTTGAGAACCGCTGTTAGATTCTCAGAAAATGTTGACTCAGGGTTGTTTAAAGGAATGTTTTTGTTTGATTACTTTAGTGATTTTGTATATAACTAACACCAACTTTGTTTTCGGAAATGCTCTATTGTTTTCGCAGCTTATATACGATTCATATATATCCATGGGAATGACACTGACCCGCATTATAGCACATTTGAAGGCTAATGAGATGAGCTTCCTGGCAATAAGGTATGACAGCTGACTTTGAAAAGAGTTTATGGAATTCCCGTTGCGTGTCATGTGTAGACGCATGTAAATAGCTGAGTGTACCATTAGGTTAATAGTGACAACGTTAGGGTCTAGCACCTATGGGGGTAACGTCATGTTCAAAGCATTGCGGCGCTGCCAACAATACACCTGCCGTTTGAGCCGCCACATCGCTCGGCTACAATCACTTTGGAACGAGAATGCGGTGATAGTCGCGATCAGGAAACCGTAGCCACGGTAAAGGCCCTTACGCTCCTCATTAGCATCGAAACTCCGGCTGCTAAGGGTGCACTTCAGTTTGTGGATGCGTTGAAGCCGGTGCTATCAAGTATGAAAAGGCACCATGGCTCCTCCTCTGCAAGGCTTTCGTTAAGTAGTCAAAGGAGCTTCGATTTTTCAGAGGAATGCCCGAGGCCTCAAGCCGTGTATTTCTGATATTCGACAATTTGTGTTTGAAAACCAATTTACAATTATTGTTATCTGTATGCCACGGCTACACAATGCAATACGACTATCCAGGTACGAAGCCTTTAAGTCCGCTATTTGCAACGAACAGGGTAAAGTCATTGTATATTTCAGATGCGACCTTATCTATATCGAGCACCATGTAGCACCTCACGATGACAATCAGTATGTCTGCTTGACCGTAGAACGTAGATATCTCATTTTCACGCTGGTAGGCGCATATATATAACCTTCAAGCCCTTTAAGCCTGAAAAATTACGTGCACTGTTAACAGCCACACCTGGACAATGTATCATCACCGGAGATTTCAACGCTCGCACCCAATATGGGAAAGTCAGAAGACAGACCGTCGCGGAAGGCAAGTATTCTCCTTTCCTCTGGAGCAGCGGCTGCTTTGTGTAAACGACGAAAGTGCAACATTTCTACAGGGAATGACATACAGCAGCTGCCTTGTTCTGGCATTTGTGCCACAAAGCCTAAATGAAAAGGTCAAGTGGTTCGCAGACTATGAAACCCACAGAAGCGATTACATGTCAACCTATTTAAAGATCGAGGGCCTGGAAAAATTGCAAAACTACGACACTTCGACTCGCATCGACTGGACAAACTTCAGGTCCCTGACGGAAAATAGGTGTCAAGACAATGAAGCTCCTCCTCTGGACACCCTCGAGGATATGATTAGAGGTGCTGAATAGCGTGAAGCAAAAAAGGCTTTAAATTTAAGAGTATGGGACCTGGTCCGTTACAGTGGATTACTCGCTCTGGCACACAGGTATGTCACGGAAAACACATCACTTGAAAGTTTGTTAGCTTTAAGGCAGTTTATTAGGAAGATTATTCTCGAATCGAGATTGGGAGTTTCAGCGAAAGTTAAGAGAAACGTTCCGACTGCCGTTTTGTGTTCGGTAGTACTATTTAAGCAAGGTAGTTTTTGAAAATTTTTAGACTCGATGTGTCTCAGTGTGGGCAGGACGCTCTCCCGTCCATGTGGTGTTGTGTATGAATGCTTTTCCCAGAAGGGAGCCACGAGGAACGAGCGGAAAAGAGCCTTTGGTTGGGCGTCATTGGCAATGGCCCGAAAGACAGCACCACACAATGACACTTCGGGCAACCAGTGAAGCTGGTCAACCTCAGGTCAAATCTCCCACTGGCAGACAAACTGTTGCAACTGGCGCCTGAGCTGACGAGGGAGTGGCGCTTTTTTGATCCCCAAACAAGTCACCAAATGGCTGGCTGCCTATGTCCGCCAGGTATTGTCCCTCCCAGCCTGAGGGTGAGGCGTCGTGTCACCACGACACCGTACGCTGTTCGGAAGGCGACAATAAGAGCAGCATCTTCCTTGGAAGGCTTATAAATGCGGTGTCTGCCGCAAATCGCCCCGCTAATCGAGCGAGCAGATTGGCGGACCCTTTGATGTATGCTGCTGTGAGCTTAGGACCCCTCGACCAGCGGCACACACACCTGATCTAGAAATATGGGGAGAACATACCATTTGTAACGAGCCAACCGGCTCATTCGAAGAAGGGCCATGTAGAGGAGCGCTACGTTTGAGAGCTCCCCATAAAAGAGAGAGCTCGCCAAGTACGAGAGGTCGCGATTTAATATTGTGAATGAACTATCTCTAATAAGTCAATTTCCTCCTGCCTTAACATCTTCATCCGGATCTCTGGTGCCTGCAAATCCCAGTCGCAACAAGGGTCAAACTAAATGGTTACACAGACGTTTACGCATAGTGTCACTTGTTCTGTAGTGGTAACTTACGATGATAACAATTACCTTGAAGAGTTATACACATGGATTACCGGCAACTGCTGCTCAAGTGAGTCTCACCAAACCAGTACGAGACATGTGTATATATTACGGAGATGATGCACTTCATGCTGCAAATCACTGTACTTATTAAAGGAAAGTTTAGGTAAGTTTATTTCGGGCACACTGCCTCTATCGAAATGGGGTGGCCATGGCTGCGATACCATTCAGTGTCTCTATAGGTTTTCAGAGTACCATCACCATTAAATCATTGTGGTAGCTTCGAAGAACCGACAGCTTTTCCTAAAATAATTTGAGCACAAAAACATGGAAATTTCACACATGCACACTTCACTTTACGGGTTTGGTGCTTGTATGTAGGTGTGTGTGCGTGTGTGAGTATGCCAGGTGTGGGCGCTATACTTGTTTTCGAAACTGATATACCAGCTAGCCCATAAAGAAGGTTTAGGGGCGAAGCTTATTAGGGTCGTACACTGTCACAACGAAGTCGTCGAGGCTTGCTATAATTCCTAGACGAAGCGCTGGTACGAAAAATGTTTGTGCAAAACCGTCTACAAGACGTGCAGTGTAGGCATGTAGTTTTAAAACTAGACCGTACTCTGTCCGTGCATCATTTCGTCCATCCGTGCTTGCGTTCTTCACTCCGTCTTTCTTCCGCGGCTTCAGCTTAGACAAAATGGTTCCTATGACCTAGCTTAGGCCACTCATCACGTACTTCGTAGAAATGTGAGAAGTTTTTTAAACAAGATAGTCTTCCTTGGGGAACTTCGACGCAAACATTTCGGTCTGTCTGTCTGTATGTCTGTCTGTCTGTCTGTCTGTCTGTAAATTTGCCTGTTTGTCCACCCTTTACGGTTCTGGGTACTTGAAACGGCACTAGCCGATACCCCTATCGGCCAACCTCCTCCGCAGTGCCCACCAATGTTGCTCAAGTTTCAGCGTTTTTACTTGTGCGATTATCAATTAAAAACCATATATTGCGCATCTATTAGGCACAATAACAACTCGAATATATTCTGTGCGTCTTTTACTAGAAAAGGCATACATAAATAATTCTAAGGACCACAGAGTTTATCACGCTGCGCTGACTATGCAACGCTTGCACGAAAAGGCGTGTCCCTGCGTTTTCCAAAAATTAAACTGCCACATGGCGCTCATGTCTCACGTGTGACGTGACATGAGCGCCACGCTCATGTCACGTCATGTCACGCTAATGTCCGCTTCACTCTCGAGGCACTCTACGTAGCGCCTCCAGAATACCATTCATCGTTTCATGCTCAGAACACCAAGAAACGTTTGCTCACTCTCTCCACTCTCAAGACTATGGTCTTTCGACGACGTTTGCAGATTACCATGTAGATACGGGGCCATTTTTTTACTGACGAACACAATGCGCTCTAGATAGTGCTACATAAAACACATGTGTTGTTTGATACTGAATGTACGGAAGGGTCTAGAGTGTCGTACACTGTTAGCGAGAAAAGCAACCATGCCGATATCAGTTGATAAAAATTGTGAACTGAAAAGGCAATCTCTTGGACAACTACTTGGGCCTCCGAACTTCTGACTTGTTATAATTACTGTGATCATATGTCATAAGGAGGCACGCTGTAGGGGGAGAGCTCTGCAAATTTTGTCAACATGGTGTGTAGTATTCACCTAAGTCCTTCTGCTTTTCGCCTGTGTCAAAGTGCGACCACCGCGAACTAGATCAAACGAGTGTTTTTTCGGGTTAGCAGCAGAGCGCCACCATGACTTTACCAGAACGACAGCAAGCGTCACTGTTTAGTCTTTAAAGCGCGTGGTGGACAACTGTATACGAAGGTCGCACCTTGTATTACCAGCCGCGGTGGTCACATCAAATGAACCCGAGATGGTAACACCACATGTGCGTGATTTATATGCGGTTTCGAGAATAGTGTGTTTATATTTTCGGAGCCATCCATCTCTCAATATTATATCGTGGTTTTAGAAGGTGAAACCTCAACGATTAATAAACACGATACTCTTTCCTGGGAGCCTTGAACGCAGAAATGTTGGCCTGTGTGTATCTCTGTCTGCCACACGAATAAGCCACCCCGCCGAACTTTAAGCGTTTGCTGAACTCCCAGCTATCTTGACTGATAGCTGCGTTCATATTTATTATCATTATCATTAAAAAGCAAATATTACTCTCATTTAAGGTGCCATACGTGGTATAACGTAGTGTGTTCTTTTACTAGAAAGTATATAGATACCTGAATTTTAAGAACCTATAGTGTTTCTTACACTGCGCTGAAAATGTGATGCTATGCACGAAATAAAATCCCTTTGCTAAAGATGAAGTGCTGCAACTTAGTGGTGGGCCTGGGTTCTACCCAAGCTCATGTTTCCCGACACCGCTGCCAGATGGCGCCTATAACTCACGCAGCGTCTCCTGCGGAACTTGAATTGGATTAAGGCAAAGACTGCAGGCGAAACCACGCTACCTGAGATTCATTACTGTGCTTTAGCCCCGGAGCGAAAGTTTCCGTCTTTCGAGTCTTTGATGTTCTGGAATATCTGTCCATCTTAGGAGCGGGTCCTTACGCATAGCCGAGGGTGGGTGCCATATGCCGGGGTCGGAGGTCCGGAAGAGTAATTCGCGGGCCGAGGCGTGGGCGATCTCGTTGCCTCTAACTCCGCAGTGTCCGAGTATCCATATCAGCTGTTTCCATTCGCCCTCTAAGTGTGAGCACGAGAGTTGTCTAAGAAGTCGACGCGCAATAGAGCCAATGAAGTCTTTACAAAAATTTCAGTAGGCTGCTTTTGAATCTGTTAGCACGAAGGTGGACCTTGAGTTTCGTAAGGTTCCTGCTTCTTCCATACTAGTTCTGTCTGTATCCTGGACTGATATACAATCAACCTGTTTTCCACAATGAATGACGCTTGCTGTATATTTGCCATTCACTGGCCCAGCTGCATTGACAGAGAAGGCGCGCATAGTATCTGAGTAGCTGTCGTGAACTTCCGCCCGTGCCCAACGTCGATGTTCGTGGAACTGAGGATTCATGTTGCGTGGAAGTGGTTTGATAATGAAGTCCTGCCTCCATTCATGTGGGATACGTTGTTTTCCCTTTCTCTCAATAGAGGCTTCAATGTGAAATTGTGATAGTCTTTTTCGGTCCAGTTTTATTGATAGCAAGGTGCATGACTTGATTTGTGTGGTGTGCATGAAATAGTTCTGATACGGTATTGTGGAGCCCCACCTGAAACGGAAGTTACGTGAGTGTCCATCAATATAAATCCCGACACATACGCACCACAGCGCAGGTTCGGCGTCAATAAAACAGCCACCTTGTACCACATTGTATGAGAATCTCACACAATCTGCCTCTACAACCCAGAGCACAGCACAACGCAGTAGGGTGGGAGGCAGCTCTGTCCAGCTCGAATCCGAAGACCCTGGAGGCACTCGTGAGACGAGCGAGGAAAGCGGCCGGTGCCAATGGGATCCCGGACTAAGGATCCCAATTATCAACATTGCTTCCTCGTTCGCAAATAAATGTTTTATTGTCTCTCCTCTGCAACCTAAGAACGAGGTTACCAGAACTATCACCTACACTTGAAGCTCCAGTGGTCGATAGCCATCTCTTGCATTTATGGGATGACAGGCGCCAACTCACAGGACGCCGAAAACGACAAAGGCTTAATCGCTGACTCAAGTCAGTCAGACAGTCAGTCAGTCAGTCAGTCAGTCAGTCAGTCAGTCAGTCAGTCAGTCAGTCAGTCAAGAAACTTTATTTGATCCGGAGAAGACGAGAATGCCCCCGTCAGTGGTACCGTCTGGGGCCCCACTGACAATGGCACCGGGAAGTTAAAGCTCTCGGCGACTTTGCGGGCTCTCTGGACGGCCCTTAGCTGCTGGTCCTTTGCGGAGCTGGTGATAAGCTGGAGCCAGTCTTTCTCATTGGAGGGAGCCCCGGGGCCCCCGTGCAAGTCGTGACACTGCCACAGCATGTGCTGGAGGGTGCACCTCGGATGACCACAGCGCGGACAGCGTGGGTCACAAGCTAGCGCACTTGGTGTATCGGACGTGGAAAGACACGTGGCTCCGCTTCAGGCGTGGAATAAAGTAGCGAGAGAACGACCACCAATGTAGCGAGAGGTCTATTCCGTCTACGAATTTTGACAAAATAAACGGACATGGATACGTGTTTGTTTGTAACATTCGCAATGTGATAGCCTGCGGTCTGTTTAGGTGTGGGTGTGGAAGCGGAAACTTCCTACGCCCTAGCTGATAGTGCTTACAGACCTCGTTGACAGTGAGAAGAGGGTCCCTTTGCCTCTGTCCTCCCTCAGCCTCCGAGTGCCCACTTCCGACGCGGTGTTTGAAATTTAGCACCTGGAGGTGTGCACGTTCGTTGGCGTTTGGGATGGTTTCGTGAGCATCACTGCCCACATGACCAGGGAACCAAATTATATGCTTTTTGTCTGACCAAGATGCAGCAGAGAGAACGCGCGCGGCTTCTTTGCACACCGAGCCTTTCATAAATGCTCTAGTGGCGGCTCGCGAGTCCGTGTAAATAGTAGAATGATTCGTTGTGGCCATTGCGATGGCCACTGCCACCTGTTCGGCTTTGTCGGAATCCAAATTTTTGAGCGTAAGTGATGTTAGCAGCTCTCCCCGTAACGACGTAGCTGCTGAAACAAAGTGATTGGAAGCTGCGTATTGCGCTGCGTCAACGAAGGCGACATTGTCCTCAATCGTAGCCGCTGTTCGAAGAAGGGCTCTGGCCCTTGCTTTGCGTCTGCCGCAATTGTATTGGGGGTGCATGTTTCTAGGTACCTGAGATACAGTATGACTTTGATTGGGAGCGCGCACTGCCTCTCTCTGGCAATGGGAGACCGTATACCAATATGCGCTAGTAACTGTCTGCCAGCCTCTGTAAAAGCCAGTTTTGCAACTTGGGCGACCTGTTGTGCCTCTACTATTTCGCTGAAGGTGTTGTGGACACCCAGGGCCAATAGATGTTCTGTACTGGTGCTATGTGGGAGACCCAGTACTTTTTTATGTTCTTGCGAATTATTGATTCTAATCGGCCTTCATCCCTCCTGCTCCACTTGTGGGCCAGGGCGATGTAGTTGATGTGTCTCATTAGGAAGGCGTGAAAAAGTCCACGAAGCTTCTGCTCGGAAAACCCCCCTCATTTGTTGGCCACCCTCGTGATTATTTTGTCATGGAATCGGCTTTGGCTGCGATGCGTCTTAACGTGTACGCGTTCCTATCATCCTCCTCCAGGAACATACCGAGGATTTTAAATTTCTTTACGATAGGAATAATAGAGCCGTTCGTTGTGGTGATCAAGATATCGAGGAAACTCTCTTTCTCTGCACCAATTGTTGGCCGGTAAAGGAGTAAATTTGATTTATTAGCCGACAAGCAGAGTCCTGGCTTGTGAAGAAAATCTTCGACAACCCTGATCGCTGTTTGTAATTGCTCTTCAATATGCCAATCACTACCTCCCTCGCACCAGACGGTAACGTTGTAAGCGTAGAAGGCGTGGCCGAGACTTTCAATCTCGGCCAGACTGTGGGAAAGTGCTCTAAGCAATACGTTAAATAGTAATGAGGATATCACTACCCTTTGTGGAATGTCTCTGGGTCCAAGATCAAACGTCTTCGAGCCGAGTGATCCTAGGCGAACAGTAGCTTTTGTATTCTTAAGAAATGAGCTGATGTAGTTGTAAAAATGTTCTCCTAGACCCGCTTCTTCAATGGAATGAAGTATGTGACAGTGTTTGACCTTGTAGAAGGCCTTTTCCAGGTCAAGTCCCAGAACAGCTCTGATGTCAATGGTCTGCCAATGATCTTGTGTTTTAAAAGCAACAATACATCCATGTCTGAATACCAACAACGGTATTCAGACATGGACGGTCTGAATACCATTAGAATAAATGGGAAGAGATTCCTTTCCTGAGCACATTTAGTGGCCCGCTTGAGGATAACGGGCTCGGCGACCTTCCCTACACATGAAGCGAGAGACATCGGCTGGAGCGAGCCAAGCTCCAGGGGTTTCCAACAGCTTCGGAATGAGGATCGTGGTCGCGTCGCGCCACTCTATTGGAACCTCGCCGGTTTCCCACACCTCGTTGAATTTATTCGTTAGAAGCTCGATATCCTCATCAAGTAAATTCTTTAAGAGTTTGTTGATCCGATCGGGACCAGAAGTTCATCTGCCGCTGAGCTCATATAGAACCTCTCGTACCTCTGCGCACGTGAAGGGGGAGCCGAGAGGGTTCGTTCCATTTTCTGGCAAAGCAGGAGGGTAGTCATTGTGTGAGGCGGGTTCTGTGCAAAGATATCTCGAGGCGAGCTCATTGATAATTTGTGTCTGTGTCAGACCAGAGTTCTTTAGGTTGTGGGTAAGTCTGCCAATTGTAAGCTGCTGATTGGTTTTCGATTGTTTATCTCCCAGTAGATGTTGGAGGAGGTTCCACTTCGCACCACTCCTCGTTTTCCCGTGGACGGCATTGCGTACTTCGTCCCATTGCTGTCGAGCTAGCGTTTCACTATGCTCATCTATCTGCCTATTACGTTCAGCATTTTTTTTTCGCATAGGCGTCGGTTTAGTTTCTGCGTTTTCCATTGAGCCTGCAGCGCGTTTATAGCTTCCAGAAGGTTGGCTAATCGACTGTCCGTGCGCTCTATCTCTCTTTCTGTCTTGATTTCCTTTGTGGAAGCAGAAACGTCTTCTTTGAGGCGAAGGAATAATTCGTTTAACAAGTTGTATTTATTGTAGTCTTGCTTTCTGATAGCTCTAAAAAGGTCCGAGTCTGTGACGTGAAATTTTCTGAGCGGTGGTGACGAGATTCTTATTGCGAGGCTTGTAATGTAGCGATCACTACTAAGATTCTCTTGTAAATTAGTTCATATGGGTTCCTCTGCATTCCTAACCATGGTCATATCTGGTGTGGTATCCCTGCTGACTGAATTGCCTATTTGGTGGGGTATTGTAGATCGGTGACCAATGTGAGACCACAAGCTATGATCTGTGCCGCGAGGGCTTTGCCCTTTGCGGTATCCTTGATAGAACCCAAATCTTCAGGATGTGCGTTCCCCTGCTATGATGAGCGTTCAATCCCCTGCTATGATGAGCGTTCCCTGCTATGAAAGTCCCCTTCTATGATGAGCGTTCAATCACCTGCAATTTTACACGATTTGTGGAAAAGAGCATGAAACGTCTCTTTTCTGTCGGCTGGTGAGCTGTAAACGTTTAAAATTAAAACGAATTGCTTAAGTTTAGCGTCCGGGATGAGGTCGATCATGATGTGTTCAATTTTTAAGTCCGGCCTAACGTCATGACGTAAATAGGCGAGATGCTTTGAGATGAGTGTCGCTACACCCCTCTTGCCCTCCTTGAAATACGCTTTTGCATGATAGTGACGAAGAGCGATGACATCGGTGAGCGTTTCCTAGAGGAGGATTACTGATGCCATTTCGGTAGCAAACCTAAGAAAGTGTTGCAGTACTGCCTTCCTTCCGTGGAAGCTGACGCAATTTCATTGCCAGATTACTAGATTGCTCGCGTTAGCCATTTTACTGACTCGAAGGGGGTGTACCAAGCAGTGCGTACTGCCTGTATGACTCTAAATTTGAAGCCTCGCGGTGTGCTCGGTCAGTTGGAGCCTGATAGGGGTAATTTCAGCAATAACGTCATTTCTTAGCTTTCCAAGCAGTGTTTGGATGCTTGAGACGTTAAGCGCCTCCTCATTCATGAGCTCAGGGCCTGCTCTGCGTTTCTCGCCTCTGTTGATGGAAGCTGTGGCTGTGGTAGCTTGATCGCTAGACGCGCGCTCTCGCTGCTGCATTTCTTGCAAGATTGACTTAATATCAGATAATTCCTGTAGAAGAGGCGCATTCTCGCGCTCTAGTGATTGTATTTTGTCTCGCGTTTGCTGTGACAGTTTCCCTGCTTGCGCGGGGGCATGGGCCTCACCTGTTCTGGCTACCTTGTCCGCCCAGGTAGGTTGCGAGTTGAAGCCACCCCGGGAACTCCGAGAGCGTTCCATGGCGGCGTTCCTTGGAGCAGCCGCAGCTGGTGTCTTGGTAGGAGCGGCGATTTCCCGGTCTCCGGCGTTGCTCGTAGCGCTCTTCGTCTTGTGACCGCCTTTCCTTCTTTTTCTACGTCGTCTTCTTACAACGTAGGAAACTTGGTATCTGTTTTTGCAGGTACAGTCATCGGTGAGATGAGCGTCTCCGTATGCGCGCACTTCGGTTGCACACATTCGTGTCCATTTGCCATGATCGAAGTCCCGCACTTTTCACACACTTTTTCAGTCGGTCTAGGGCAGACATCGCTCCTGTGGCCAATTCGGCCGCAGTTATGGCAAGTGTCGATTTGCCTCTTGTACAGGGCACAGCGTAGCATGTTGGGGCCGAAGTGAACATAGTTGGGTACTTGCATGCCGTTGAACAGTACAATCATGGTAGGGGTCTCTTTTATGCGCCTGACTCCGAGTACCATCGGGTTTCTGGGTGTGACAAAAAGGCTTTGCAGCGCAGTTTCGGCCAGATTGATGTCGATGCCTCCGGCCACTTTTCTACAGGTATTTCCCGGAGGTGTAATGTGAGCCGAAACAGAGTGCTTTTTATCTGCCAAGAATATGTCCTGCACTTTGCAGTATGCATTGGCATTTGATTCGGAGGGTGTGCTAATAACGAAGATATTCAGCAGGGCGTTCCCACACACGATATCCTCCTTGGCTGCCGCTGGGGGCAGCCTGGCAGCCAATAAAATGGCTTACGTGACCTTTAACTGACTGCATGTTCGCACGTCCAGCCCTCCGCCCGGGTGGACGACCACTCGAAAGTGTGATTTGGGCAGGCGCGGTAGCCTGGAGGCTGGGGCAACCTGTCTGAGCTGGCTGGCGTTAGTGGGGCCAGCGTGGGCTCCAGTTTGCCTAGGATAGTGCGTCTCGTGCTTGAAGCGGGTTTTATCCGCATTCCGCTTTCTGTGGGCGGTAATCAAGCCGTTGGACTCGGCTTCCTCTTGGAGACTTGCTCCCCTTCTAACATAGCCTCATGAGGCATGGCCTCCACGGGGTCGGCCGAACAAGCGACCGCACGTTCCGCCTTTCCGCGCTGCGGCGCCCAATGCCGTGTATAAGCACAAATAGGCCTAACCATTGGTGTCGGAGAAAGGACCCACAAATGAGGTTCCAGTGGACCTACCATGATTAATGGGGTATCCAGGTGTTCCTTGAAACTTCCCGGAGTCACTCCAGTAGAAATCTCAGAGAGAAAGCACATCGGACTCAGTTGAACAACGTCGGTTGGCGGAGCCGATGCAGACGTGTCCGCAAGCCACTCCACCACCTAGCGTCTCCCACTCAAGACACGTATTGCCGTCCTCACTGCTAAGGCAGAGAAATACGCAATAGCACTTGCTAAAGAAAATTGGTTCTCGAAATGTGACTCCCTTACGGGGTCACTTCATACAAAATCTGCCTGGCGCCTTCTGTATCAGCTCATTAGATCCAGACTCTACCAGAGGCGCGACCAGAAGAAGCCTTGAAAGGAATATACACGGCTTCCCGGCAACAATGTGAACTTCCTTGGTGCCCTACAGTCGAAGTATGTCAACACTGCGTGGGATCAGGCACCCATACCCCTGTGTGACGGTCCTGATAATCGGGATCTTTCACAATCTTTCACGTTCGTCGAAACTATAGCGTCGATAGAAAGCACGAGAAAAGGTACCGCCCCGGGACCCGATAAGGAATCGTTAGGGCTCCTCTATAACCTAAGCGATGTCATGACTCAGTTGCTAGTAGATTAAAGAAATCAGTACTGGGACGCCGGAACGCTTCCTATAGAGCGGAAATCGGCCGAGCTCACTTTCATCCCGAAACCTGGGAAAGCGCTCGATATTGATAACCTCCATCCCATACCCCTCACGTCATTTGCTGATAAGGTGATGAAGAAGGCCGTGCAAATAAGGCTAACCGAATATCTAAAAGAACAGAACCTCTTGCCTGACGCTATGTATAGCTCTCGTCCCCATTTCTCAGCGCAGGACATTCTCCTTCAACTAAAACACGAGATTGTCAGCCTACCCAGTGGTACCACTCAAATGGAAAGGGCCGTTCTTGCAATTGATTTCAAGGGTGCCTTTGACAATGTTCGGCACTTCACTATCTTCGAAAACTTACGGGTACTCAAGTGCGGTCCAAAATTCTGTGCATATGTGCGGGGCTTCCTTACAGACAGACAAGTCACTATCCGCTTAGGGGACCTTGAATCTCAACACATAACTATGGGCAGTTTTGGTACTCCCCAAGGGGCTGTCCTTTCTTCTCTTCTCTTCAATATCATCCTCATGCGTCACCCGGGGGCCCTGAATGAAATTTCCCAAGTACCCACGCCATAAATACTGATGACGTAACGATCTCGAGCCATTCTGGCAACCTGGGACAGATAGAAGAAGCCTTACAACAGGCCTCCTCCGTTGTAGAGAAGATAGGACGCAAGAATGGTCTGGAGGGCTCCCCCACCAAATCATAAATCCTAGTATATAGAAATAAGGCATCTGACAATACATCCCTCAGCGTATAACTTAATGAAATGCAAATTGAAGAGGTTGAGGTAATCTGCATTCTGGGGGCCTACTTCAATAAGCAAAGCAACAACTCATTTGTTTTACATAAACTAAAAACATCCTGCCCACAAATCTCTCGCATGATTATTCTGGTGGCTAACCGACAACGCAGGATGAAAGAACACGACACAATGCAACTCATTCAGGAATTTGTTATCCGTTGCATAACCTATAGCTTTCCTTACCTGAGGGTTCTGAAGGCAGACGAGCACAAAACAGACAGAGTCATACGTGTGACTTTTAAGAAGGCTCTGAACCTCACGGAATGTCACACTCACGGAATGTCGGTTTCAAATGAGGCTCAACAAAACCATATGAGAACTGTTTCATGTACACCACACGAATCAAGCCGTGCGCCTCACCATCACTAAAACAAGACAGAAAACACTATCGAAACTTGGCATCAAATTGTCTATTGAGAAAAGAGGAAAAGAACGTATTTCACATGAATGTAGGTGGACCACTACCACGCAACATGCATCCTCAGTTCCACGAACATCGACGTCGGGCACGTGCAAAAGTTCTCGACAACTACTCATATACTAAAGGCGCCTTCTTTGTCAATGCAGCTGGACTAGTGAACGGCAACTATATAGCAAGCGTCATTCATTGTGGAAAACAATTTGATTGTATATCAGTCTAGGACACAAACGCAACTAGTATGGAAGAAGCAGGAATCTCCCTCGCCTTACGAAACTCAAGGTTCACCTTTGTGCTAACAGATTCAAAAGCAGCGTACTGAAATTTTTGTAAAGACTTCATTGGCCCCATTGCGCGTCGACTTCTTAGACAACTATCGTGCTTACGCTCAGAGGGCGAATGGAAACAGCTGATATGGGTAACCGGACACTGCGGAGTTTGTAGTCATGACCTCACCCATGCCTCGGCCCACGAAGTGCTCTTCCGGATCTCCGACCCCGGCTTATCGCACCCACCCTCGGCAATGCGTAAGAATCCGCTCCTAACATACACAGATATTCTAGAATATGAAAGACTCGAAAAACGGGAACTCTTGCCCCGGGGCCAAAGCTGAGTAAAGAATCTCAGGTAGGGTTGCGTCGCCAGCAGACCTTGTCTTATCGCAATCCATATATGCTGTCGAAGATTCATCCCGACACGTACGCACCACAGTGTAGGTTCGGCGTCAATAAGACAGCCACCCTGTACATCTTGGTATGGGAACGCCCACACAATCCACATACAACACAGAGCACAAGACAACACGTATGGTGGGAGGCAGCTCTGTCCAGCTCGGATCTGAAGACCCAGGAGGTCCTCGTCAGACGAGCGAGGACAGTGTCCGTGCCAATGGAATCCCGGACAAAGGATCCCACTTACCTTCTTTTCTTCCTTGGTCGCAAATGTATGTTTTATTTTCTCTCTTTTCTATTTTAAAAGGGCCAGTCATATGCGGCCCGTTCAACATAGAGAAGGCGCTGTCTAAGGCAAGGCAGAACATAAATGCCGGCGGAGGAGAACAGGACTTACGCAGTACGGCTGGCAGAGTGATATCGTGTTTTGACGACATTTGCAGCAAAGCAGGTGGATGCACCGCCAATTTTATGTATTCAGATTTGAGGCATGCCATAAGCATCGGGTGCCCGCGTTTGAGACTAAAAGGGATGGTGTACATAAGCTTCAGTGTTGCTGATGCAGCTTTGACAACCACATGCACGTATTATAGCAACCATCAGTCCAGGTTATTAAGGCAGCTCAGCCTGCTGCTTCACTCACCATGGGTATAAAACAAGAAATATACTTGCGAACCGTTACTGACCATCGTTGGTGGCCGCATAGCAACTGCTGTAAAACATGGCGCCTAGACAATGGAGGCATCACCTCAAGACGGGAAACCATCAGTTGCGTTGTGACAGCATAGGAGACACCGACTTCCTTATGGAATACACCGACATCAAATATGAGCACTTTGAGCTTGCAGTGAAGTCTGTGTCGAGGGTAGAGATGAGTGATTGCGCACTTCCATATCGTGCGTCCTGTGAAGCTGAGTCATACACCACATGTGCCGAATAACCTAACGATGGTAGACTGCAGTGTACATAGAGTACTCTTAAGACATGTTGCAACACCCATATTCCTCTGCATATCCAGGCGCGTTGAACAGAATGGACTCTTTTCACAGCGCGAGCTATTGCATCTGTAGCTGGGTCTCCGTTGAAATTGGAATAACGATACCACAGATAAGTGCTTATCTAGGATATAGACCATTTTGTTTCAGAAACATGCCGATTCATATTGTCACGCACAAAGAGGACCAGGACGTATACAGCTGAAGGGGTTGTTTATTTTGGTCATGAAGAAAAGCACCGGAGTGGGCAACAAGTTGATGATCGCAGCGTCGTCGTATTCCCTCTTGCTTCAGCTTGGGGCGGCGAGCACGTTCAGCCATCTTCGTTTTCTTTCCATGCATGCGCAACATTCCTTACCTCGCAGATGAAGCCCACTGGGCGAGGTGATTGATTCACCTTCGTGTGTACTACTACAGTCAAGCGACATGGACTGCTTGGGTTTTAGCGGCTCTTTACCACTTCTCGTGAGGTTACCTATTGTGTACGCGACTTCCATAATTTTGTTGAGAGCAACGCAGGGTTCGTCATATGTGGCCAAGAACTTTTGGCACAACCCGTGTCTTCGTACCGGACTCTAGTGCCACACCAAGTCACCTGGATGGTAAGTTAAAGGCCAGTGGTGGGCTTCGTAGCGTACCTTCGATTTTTTCTGTGTTGCCAAAGTGCATAAACGAGCAATATGACGCGCCTCTTCTGCAAGGCAGAGGATTTCGGTGACAGAGAGGTTGTAGTGCGTCGAGAATCCCAAAATTGAGCCGAGTGCGTGCCGCGGCGGTCGTGCGTACATCAAGAAAAAGGGGGTATAGCCTGTTGTCTCGTGCTTAGCCGTGTTGAACGCGTGCGTTATAAATGGTAGCACGTCATCCCAGTTCTTGTAGTCGGATGCCACATACACAGAGAGCATGTTTACAATTGTTCCGTTGGTGCGCTCCGTGAGCCCATTTGTTTGCGGATGGTATGACGACGAGTGAAGAAGGTGGGACTCGCTCAATCAAAGCAGCTCTTCTATTAGATCGGCCGTGAATTGTCATCCACAATCAGTGATGATCATGTGAGGTGGGCCATGTCGGAGAATAATGTGCTGCAGCAGTAAAACAGAGACGTCGCTGGTAGTTGCGGTTGGTATGGCTGCCGTCTCGCATTAGCGCTGAGAAAATCGACGCATGCAATTATCCAGCGATTTTCCTTAGCCGACTTTAGAAAAGGGCCCCCGAGGTCAATGCCCCCTTGTTGGAAAGCTGTGCTTGGAGGTGGCACGGGCTGTATAAGACCAGTCAGAGCAGTAGATGTGCGTTTGTGGCGTTGACAGTGCGTGTGGCTGGCCACATACACCTCGACGAACTGTCGCATTCCCGGCCAATAAAAGCGTTCCTTAGCATGGTAGAGCGTCCGCGCAGAACCTAAATGAACGGACGTAGGATCGTCGTGCATAGCACTGAAAATCGCTGCCCGAAGGCTTTCCGGTACCACCAGGAGGAAATGTGTGCCAGTGTTTGAAAAGTTCTCATATACAGGAGTCCATTGCGTACACAGAAATGGCATGTCGTAGGAGTTGTGCAAAGCGTTGATAGTCTGGTGTCCTTTCGCTGTTTGTCTTTTAAAGTACTGAGGTCGGGAAACTTTGGTGACCCAGAAGCTACGAGGTGGTCGAGGTCATCGATGTCACACCCTGTAGTGCTTAGTGGCGTGCGCGGAAGGCAATCTGCGTCGGCGTGTCGTCGACCGCTTTTGTACGAGACTGTGAACTTATACTCTTGGAGCCGAAGTGCCCAGCGCACTAGACGGCCACAAGGGTCCCGAAGGTTGACGAGCCAACACAATGAGAGGTGGTCGGTGACGACTGTAAAAGGGCGTCCATATAGGTAAGTCTGAAACCACTGGATCGCAAATACTACCGCGAAGCATTCTTGTTCTGGGACAGTATAATTCTGCTCATGCCTACTCAAGGAGCGACTTGCGTATGCAATCACGTGCTCGCGGTTACCATAGCGTTGAACTAGGACGGCACCGATTCCTATGCCACTGGCATCCGTGTGCAGTTCTGTTGAAACTGATGGGTTGAAGTGTTGAAGAACAGGCCGCGATGTGAGGAGGAACTTCAGTTGACGAAACGAGTAGTCGCACTCTGCAGTCCACTCGAAGTGAATATTCTTCCGAAGCAAACACATCAGTGAATACGTGACATCGGCAAATTTAGGTATATAGCGGTGAAAATAGGAGCAAAGGCCAAGAAAACTACCGAGCTCCTTAACAGAGCGTGGCGCACTGAACGCTTCAACGGCTGCTGTCTTCTGAGGATCTGGACGGATGCCATCCTGATCGACTAGGTGTCAAGAACAAGAGTTCGTCGGTCTCCGAAGTGGCATTCATTTGAGTTAAGAACAAGGCCGGCGTTTCTTATGCAATTCAGTACAGTATCAAGATGTAAATTGTATTCGCTGAAGGTGCGGCCAAAGATGACGACGTCGTCGAGGTAGCACATGCAAATGCTCCACTTCAAGCCACAAAGAACAGTGTCCATAAATCCCTCGAACGTCGCCGGTGCGTCGCACAGTCCAAATGGCGTCCCGTTGAATTCAAAAAGGCCGTCAGGGGTTACAAAGGCTGTCTTTTCTTTATCTTCGGGATGCATGGAAATTTACCAGTAGCCCAATCTTAAGTCTACAGAGGGAAAGTAAGAGGCCGAGTGTAGACAGTCGATGGCATCGTCAATACGTGGAAGTGGGTACACGTCTTTTTTCGTTACAGCATTCAATCGGCGATAATCGCCGCAAAATCTCCAGGACCCCTCTTTCCTTTTAATGGGAATGACTGGAGCTGCCCATGGACTCGCCGACTCTTGAATGACTCCGTTTTGAATCATTTCGTTCACCTGTTCATTATTAATTCGCAGCTCAGATGGCAAAACACGGCATAGATTTTGTCTAATTGGATTGGAAAACCCGTGTTGAAGGTGTGACATGTCCGAGAAGCAGGGATTAAAGGCGTTTTGTCTTTGTGTGCAAAGTCGAATGAAAAGACGTGCTTTTAAAGTACATTCATCAGTGTTTGGTGTTCATTTGTGCTCAGCGACCTATTCACCATTGACAGAAGAGCCGTTTCCAAACTGTGACAACGAGGCTCTTCTGGCACATCCCTAAGCTCGGTGACCAATAAGGCCTCGTGTTGTCCACTGACGACGGTGAACTTTAGGTCATTTGGTGTTATCACAGGCTCTGTGGAGCAATCAACAGTCCAGAAACCAGCGCGCCCGCGTCTGATCGACACCACACAATGTGGTATCAACACAACCTTTTCATGCAGTTGGTGTACACTGGTTCTACGTTAGAATCAAAGCTGGTGGAATTGCTGTCACGGCAGCCAACGAGTACACGGACGGTTGATAACGGTGGTATGATAGTGTCGCCACAGATATACAATGCCGTCTCACCATCCACAGGGTTTTCTGACAGTGCTGGCGGAACGTGATCACTCAAGAATATCGTCTCCGTGTCGCAGTCGACTGTCGCACCATACTCCCTCAAAACGTTCGTACCCAAAATAACATCATGTGTTGCCTGCAGAACAATCACGAACTCCGTTGGGATAACGTGGCCTCCGAGAAACGCATCAGCTTTACACACTCCAACACGATGCAGTGGCTCACCACTCACTCCGCAAAACTTCGAAGCTTGATTTCCAGTAAATACTATCTTCCGTCCCAAGGTATCTTTAAAACGCACTCATGACAGAAATTCTTGCCCCCATGAACACCAAAGCCATCACAGGCACATCGTCAACAAAAACACATACTTTGTTCTTCAGCATCTACACAGGAAGTATTTCTGATATTAGCTCATCTCCGGTGACCTCACCTTCACCGGCCACGCTTGCTGCTTTTCCTGTGGCAAAGGAGACATGTTGCGACACCGCGGTGAAGGAGGACAGAAAACACGAGGCAGTGGAGGCGTCAAGCTCCTGTCAGATGCAGGGGAGTGATTCCGGAGGCTGCGTGTCAAGTAGTCGTCACGAGGCAGTAGGTGTGTTGCCCTCGAGTCGTCGTGCGGTCTATCAGACAATCGGGTAAAGTGTTGTGGTGGGCCATAGTACGTTGTTCGTGGGTCGTCGCGAAGTCGTTCCAAAGGCCGTGCAAAGTGTGGTGGGTGGCCATACTGTGGGGCTACATTTCGACGGTTACAAAATTGCGAATCATGTCCTGGGACACCACAGGAGTAGCAAACTGTGAGAGGTCGAAACACTGTTTGTTCGTCGATGAATCGAACATCGCTTTCCTGGCGTGGTGGGTTGGTTCGTCCCGTCTATCTTAGAAATAGACCGGGCGTCGCGAAGAAGGTGGACGCTGAAGGCGCCGGGCATGGCTAGCAGCTGGCAAGCGTTGTGTTCTCCTTGGCTGGGGACGGGGGGGGGGGGCGGGGGGTGTGCTGTACTCAACAGCTGCTGCCCTAACTATCCTAGCTATCGATTTCCAAGGGGTCGTAGAAGGCGGTGGTGCAGTCACAGCCTCACGTGGCGCATATACTGAATGTTGGTAGTATACAGAATGATGATCGACTGCTGAATGTGTATGTTCTCTGTAGGGAAAAAGTGCTTCGCGAAGAATCAGTCGAATGGCCGAAGACAGGTCAAGGCAGGGGCTCGTGTTGAAGCTGGACCGTTGTAACATTTGTGAGCCGGCCGAACTTTGGAGCAATCCTGCGCATTTTGAGTTGTTCGAAAGTTCGGCAATGCCGAATGACGTTGGACACCGAGCTCAGGTGCTCTTTTTCGATGAGAAAATTATAGACATCCTCGGCTATGCCTTTCAGCAAATGTCCTACTTTGTCTTCTTCCGACATATGGGCATTGACCACCTTTGCATGTTTCACATTGAAGCTGTGCGCGTTGAGAGAATGTCTGCTCAGCCCGCTTCCTATTGACGTTCGAGTCACCAAAACACGCTTTCAGCTCTGCAACAAAAACATCCCACGTCGTCAGTGTGTCCTCGTGGTTTTCGTACCACACGAGCGTAGTATCCGTAAGGCAAAAGGCCGCATTGCTGAGCTGAGCAGCGGCATCCCAGCCGTTGGACTTGCTGACTCGCTTGTACTGGACGAGCCACGCGTCAACATCTTCTCCCGATTTTGCTCCTAAGGTTGGTGGGGCTCGGTAGTATGGCATGGAACCCATTGGAGTTGGCCTTGAAGCGTTAGATGGCTGATCTTGGGCCATTACGATCGGCAAAGGCGGGAGTCCGGAAAGGCAGTGGCTGCGGCAGAGTCTCATTAGTGAAGCTCCCGTCATTGGGTTTGTCTTACCCCGCACTTCCACCAATCTGTTACGCCAAAAATGTGGCAGATCCCACGTACTTGGGAATCGACGTTATGTGAAGCATGCGGAGGGATGTTGAGCGTGAACCACTATAGGCAGTTCACGAATATTAGCGTCTATTTGAAAAGAAATTCCGAAACTTGACGTAGCTTTGTGGCAGAATGCTTGACTGCCACTCAGAATGCTTGCATTCGATTCCTGCTGGGACGCTGAAATTTATTATTCGTTGGGGGTCAGCGCTACCTATGTCAGGTTTTTCTTAAAATCGGGTTAAAATCGGGGCTGCCTATTGCTATGCGCCTGGTTTCCCAAGTCGCAGCTGCATTACTTCCGTGGTAAAAACTAAACCATGCTTTTTCTTTATATCGTGTTTCTGGAGGCAGAACTGAGTGAAATAATATGCTTCATTGTGAAAGAACATTTGCAGAACTATATCGTTGTGCGTTCAAATTTCACTGCATTGATTTCCTCATGATTCTATAGATTATAAGTCTAGATGCGGCTATGAATGCCGTCAAGAAACACTATGCTTAGTTTTTGATAATAGTACTCGGTCTCCCCGTGATCCCTGTCCCTTTCAGTGATGAAGGGACAGAGAACATCGCGAAATCGCATGTGCTCACGCGTATGGTTGCCTAGTCGTGCCCGGACAGAGCTCGTTGGGCTCATTTTGACCTGGCAGCCAATTACGTGGAATTGTTTATACACATCTACTCCCGGCCCTTTCATATAAGTTTGCTAAGTATATCGTTAAGACAAAAACCCAAGTGAAGAGGGTTCAGAAATAAAAAAATTTTAGCGACATAAAGAGCACATTCCACCTTGGACCGCTTCTGAATCACTTCAATCGAACATGAAAAAACTCTCTAAACTACACGTTTGACATGTGTAAGCTGCACAATTCAGATGTCTTGATAAGAAAAAAAGCTGTTTTTATACAGTGACGTGCTCCTGCGGTGCTCCTTCGGTGTACGTTCTTGACTCGAGAGTGGACGTTGAGCTTCGTATTCGGTTGCCACCAAAGGTAAAGTGATTCTTGCATGTTATATCGGTCACTATGAATTCTGCCCCGCCGCACTCGAGGCCTTTCTTAGCGCAGCTCAAGCGGAGTGGTGAGCTGGATACAGCGCCCGTGATGCTGTCACTCGCTAAGCTTTATGTCTTGGTAGCCTCGACTCCGTTGAGTATAGAGACGACCACAACATAATTTTCGCTCATGAAAAGTGAAGAGGACCGGGTAAGCAAAAACATTGAAAAAAAAATTTGTTATCGCAGTTTTTGAGCTTCGCAGCCTTTTTGAACTTTGCAGTAAGACTTTTTCTCTAAATTTACATATTCCACAACTTACGCGGTGGACTGGCACGCTTCTAATCTTACGTAACAAGAAATTTCTTGCTGTTCAAGCATCATAACCATATAGAAAAGTTAAAGTTTGCAAGCTGAGCTGCATTTGGCACATTCAAAAAAGAATGTACCCAGAACTGCGAAAACCAAAAAAGCAGAGGCATCAAGGTATTCCTATTGGGAAAGCTACATCTGGTCTGGGACGCCATAGTGGTGTCATCATTGGCAAGCACCAGAACAAGTATCATTAGGACAATAAAATAAATGCAGCCAGCATAGAAGACATGCTAAAAGATATGAGGTTCACCTATTTTCACGAGGCATTAAAGCATACCAATCACTCCGGTGGCCCTTGCTTGAAAAATGCCGAATTTCAAGTTGGTGTAAATTTACCAAAGCTCACTTGAATATTGAACCATTCGCTCATAAAAAACAGAAAGAGAGAGAGATAAAGGAAGGCCAGGAAGTTGGCCAGATATTAGCATCTGGTTCGCTACCCTGCACTGGGGGTGCTGGGTACCCCATAAAGAACAGCTTACAACCTCTGTTAATGAGGCAGTTAAGCCCAACTTTCCGGAACAACTTCATCCAGAAGTACTCACTAAATGACTGAATGAGAAAACTCAACTCTATAACGAGTTGTTAGATTGTCGTGTGGAAACGCGCTAAAAAATGGTTTTCTTGGGCGCAAAACACTAAAAACATGTATGCTCTTTTGATGCCCAATGAAGCACCCTTCAACTGTGTCGAGAGCACTCTGCTGGCATGGCTGCTTAGCAGGCGACAAATAAGGCTGGCCAGACAAGACGTTGCAACATAAAAAGAAGAACTAAATGATATCCATGTGAGTATCTGGCTCGTCCCTATTGAACCGGCCAATCAATTACCTGCTATCTCGTTGTACCTATGAAATAATGCACATTGTCATCCTAAAACGCGAATATATCAAAACACACTTATGTTCCTTTTTCTCAGCAACCCCAGTACCAGAATAATAAATTTTGCCCAGTGTACAGAAAACGTATTAGGAAACATGCCAATGCAGAATTGATGTTGTGCGAAGAAATGCTCTTATCCAACTCGGCATTCAATTGTTATTAATGAGTGATAATAAGATACCAGAAATAAATCATTTACAACAAATCAGCATAAACTATTCAGTGTGGAATATGCATCAGTGATAAGTGTTCTCGTAATTACAATGATAGTAAAATCATTTCTGTATCTTGTATGGTTAGGGAAGAAAAGGTACATAAACTTCGAATAAATTACAGGGTGGGTGTAGGCTTTATTTCGGTGCCCTTGAGCGATAAACTGTATATGGTGTAATATAAAACAAGCAAGAACTTCAGGGCAAGATATGGAGACTAAGGGGGTGAACAATCCTTGATGAAGTAGTGTATAGGTCTAGTGTAACAACGAATGTAACCATGCGATGACATTTATTAAGGGCATATGTATGTATGTCTTTGAAGCCATCGCTAAAAACCAGCAGTATCAACATTTCTTTTGAGCTTTAAAATAACCTGTTTGTATACGGGGCCGCGTGACGTGAAATAGACACAGAAGAATGCACAATGCTCTTCTTCAGAAGGCATAGAATAGTTAGGTGGTCTGCCCATCATAGCCTACGCCATCATGCATGCCACTTTTATTGGATTCATTTATTTCTTTTTTTTAACTTAAACAGCTCCTTTTCAGGCATCTTCGTTTTTTTCAGAAGTTGGTTCAAAAAATGAAGTTAAAAACATTTCTTTTTGAAATACACTTTTCTTTGGAAATAAGGTTATTATGCTGGGACATTCAACTCTGCAACACGACTAGATACTGCCCGATGGCTTTCCAAGATAACCAGCCCTTGGCATGCTCGCTAGAATTTCGCCTTCGTAACGTTGCTGTCTTCTCGCCACTTGATGACATTGCAGTCCCGTAGGTCACGGGATCGAATCCCGGCTGTGGCGGCTGCACTTTAGATGGAAGCGAAAATGCTGTAGGCCCATGTGCTCAGATTTGGGTGCACGATAAAGAACCCCAGGTAGTCAAAAGTTCCGGATCGTTCCACTATGCCGTCAAGTTTCAAGTTTCAAGTTTTATTAATTCCAAAAACAAGGTACGAAATCTAAGATATACAGACGAGGGTCCCAGAGCCAGGGACTTAAGTGGGACCCTCGGTTTGTCGATACGAATCGACGGTAAAATTTATACAGAGCAACAGAAAATTCTTACAATATACGGACATCAAAATGCACTTTTATTTCACAAATCAAGGCAAAACACGCAACATTGTATAAAAAAACGAAGAACAAACGAGTCAAACAGGTAAACGATCACAAGTAAGGTTATTCGAGAAAATTATTTTTTACAGACTTTTTGAACAAAGGAATTGAAGTGCAACGCTCAATGCTAGAAGGTAACGCATTCCAAAAGGATATCGCACTGAAAGCGGAAGTTTTTTGCCCATAATCGGTATGAGCGGGGGGTAACAGGAAATTTTTATGAGCCGCTAACCTGGTCACATTATTATTCTGCAAAAGATCAGATGTAATAAATGGGAATGCGAGTTGATTATACTGCAGTTTGTAGAACAAGGTCACAAGATTTAACCGGAACAAAAGATTTACTGGCAAGATATTGTAAGAGCGTAGTAATGTCTAGGCGTTCGATACCGAAGAACTAGACGTGAAAATACGGATTTACTGATTTTAAATGTGCTGTATTTATGATAAATGAAAAGCATAAGTGTTGCTCCTTGAGACTACACCGTAAGTAATATGACAATGAATGAACGCAAAATACAGCGCCAGTAGAGCTTCACGGGAACAGAAAGGGCGAGCTTTGATTAATGCGTGGATACCAAACGCCTTCTTCTGCTTAAGATGGTTAAAGTGACTGCGAAAGGTAAGGCATGGGTCATAGTGTATGCCAAGAAAGACGACATCAGAAAAAGCAGAAATGGAATGAATACTAAGTTGTATTAAGGGAATAGCAGATAATGACCTCTGAGCACTTTTAAACACCACAAATTTAGTTTTTGTGGGGGTTGATAACTAAGTTTTTACTGCTGCACCAATTCATAAGGGCACTTAATGCAAGATTTACCTTAGAAACAAGACCAAAATGTTTTTATTAGATGAAAATATTGTTGTGTCACCAGCGTATAGAACGCAGTGACCACGGTCAAAAGAGCTAAAACATCAGAAAGATCATTCATATATAAAATAAATAGCAAAGGACCCAGTACTGAGCCCTGTGGTACTCTTTGGTTAACATAATTTTTGTAGAGGAGGTATTTGCGGCGTGTACTGTGTACTGTCGGTCAAGTAGGTAATTTCTTGAGAATGTAAGCGCAGGGCCTGTTATTCTATAGAACTGAAGTTTATGCAACAAGACTTGATGATTTACAGTGTCAAAGGCTTTAGTGAGATCTAAAAAAATTGAACCCACTAAATTTCTCGAATCGATACTTTTCTTTATGTAATCAGTTAGACACAACACAGCTTGACTTCTTTACCTACCTGGACGGAAACCAAATTGGCTGTCTTCAAGCAGTTTAAATTTAACTAGATATCCATTCAGAGGTTCAACAAACAATTTTTCTACTAGTTTGTTGAGGCAGGAAAGAATTGAAATTGTACGGTAGTTGGAAACTGTTTGTTTATCACCTTTTTTAAAAACTGGAAATACTTCAGCTTTTTTTAAGAATGCATGAAATAAACTCTGTTGAAACATAAGGTTGATAATATGACACAGCTTATCGGAAACTAAATGTGCAACCAGTTTTAAATGCCTTACACAAATGTAATCTAACCCAGGCCCTGTACTTTTAAGATTAGCACTAGTGGACAAGACTTCCTGTGGTGTTATTGGGAAAAGAATGAATGACTGCGTGGTACGTCCCAGAGAAGCATACGACTGCGCATGGGCGCGGTGGCTCATATATATAAGGTTTTTTCGGGACGTTAAACACCACATATTGTTATGACATGTGCAGGGCAAGCTTACACTTGTGCCATCGCATTGATCTCGTATAGCGTGCATGAGTACCCAATATTCGTAGTCATCTGCACTACAGAGTGCTGTATTTTTCGCTCTCCCCAAGCAGGTGAGCAAAAAAGTACTTCAGTGGAAATTGCTTTTTTAAAAGTAACCAAGACCTTCACCCCCTCACAGCGGCATGACTAATCTTATCTTACATCGAGAAAAAATATGGCAGATCCCACGTACAGTGGGAATCGAGCATATGCGCAGCTCGAATGAGGAAGGTTGATAGCTCACTTAATAATCAGCACAACATTACGAGAGGAAGGTAAGTTATGCCGCACATGACTTCCATGTCATGATTATCATGTTGGGACGTTTCAATTACCTTCGACATTTATTAACGTCCCCTGATATAAATTTTAGCATATATGAAGCCAGTGAAACTGCCGCGAACGTGCTATGAGTGTAGCATGTATACATGTTTTACATGACATATATATAATGATTATCATGTTTGGACATGTCATTTAAATTCGTCGTCCATTCACATCACGTAATACTAAATAGCGTGGAACAAGTGAAACGGCTGCGAGAACGCTATGAGCGTAGCATGTAGTCATATTTCACATAAAACGCATATGATTATCAGGTTTAGACGTCTCATTTACCTTCGTCGTCTCTTCACTTCCGGTAATACCAAATTTGGTACTTGTGAAGCTAGCGAAATGGTGGCGAGCGCGTCACGAAGGGCACAATATACTCCGACGAAATGTTGACGAACGCGAAGGCTGAGCGCAGTGACGCCAGGCTAACAAAACGCGAACACTCAATAGTCGGACGCAAGGCGCGATCAGCGTCCGTTGGCGCTACCCGGTGGCAACCGGCACGAAATTTCACATGCGGCGTTTCGCATCTACGACATTACTTCGACAGCACCGCGTCTGCCTGTCTTTGTGACGGACAATGTGTGCGCTACAAAGCGCATGCGTCAAAGCAACGCAGCGCGGGCCTGCGAGTACATGGCAGGCAGATCTACAATGGAGCTCAGTGGGCAGATCCACTGATCTATACTAGGGGGACATTGGCCCCTGGCGTGGCATTGCTGGCGTGACGCGATGAAATGAACGCTGACGCGGGCACGCACTGTGTCATGTCGCAGTGTATGGGTGCCTTGAGTGTGGCGCATATTATTATTCTTACACGACACGCATCTCATAATTATCATGTTTGCACCACTCACATACCTTCGTCATCAATTGAGTGACGTAATACCTAATTTTGGCATATGTGAAGGTAGCGAAACGGCCGCGAGCGCAACATGAGAGCGGGATGTAGTCATGTTGTTACATGACGCGAATGTGATATTCATCGTGTTTGGACATGTCATTTACCTATGTCGTCCGTTCGTGTCACGTAACACTGAATTCGCTACATGTGAAGCTAGCGGAACGGCTGCTAGCGCAACATGAGCGTGGCATGTAGTCAAGTTGTTGCATGACACGCATCTCATGAGTATCATGTATGCACCAGTCCCATATCTCCGCCATCCATTCACGTCCCGTAACACCAAATTTGGTTTATTCAAAGCTTGTAAAACGGCCGTGAGCACATCATGAGTGTGGCATGTAGTCATGTTGTTACATGACACGCATGCCATAATTTTCATGTTAGAGTCTGTCGCTTGTGTTTGCTATGCAGTCATGTTATACCATACGAGTTTCGCAACATGTCGTTTGAAGAAAACCACCTCAAGAGCAGCAAAATTAGGAAATAAAAATCATGACATTAATGACATACATGTCATGATATTGATGTTATGACTTGTCAGTTATGTTCATCATACAGTCATGTTTTGTCATAATAAGTTTGGTATCGATAACATTAAACAAACGGCCAGGAGAGCTAAAAGTGGTAAGCGGATAGATAGATAGATAGATAGATAGATAGATAGATAGATAGATAGATAGATAGATAGATAGATAGATAGATAGATATATAGATAGATAGATAGATAGATAGATAGATACGCTCAATGTCACCGAAGTTTGCCAAGAAATGCTTCGCATTTATAAGTAGTGTTAATATTATTACGGACAATAAGTATTATTACGTACAAATGTTTCTGAACCTCTCTCTCTGCTTTACTAATTTTGTTATGACGTCTAGAGACTTGGCAATTCTTTAGAGTAAGTTAACAGTACTCTTCCGCAAAAATCTTTTCGCCTATTACAGTAACCCTTTTGTATCTAACCTGCAATTCAGCAGAGCAAAAGGCTATTTATCGATTAGGAAATGTAATGTATAATATTGTAAACCATCCGTGAAACTGGCGTCATGCTAGGTGCTGCGAAGTTGCGAGAACTTCCACTCCAGTACTTTAGTTGCGAAGTATTTCTTAGCGAACTTCGGTGACTTTGGGCGTATCTATCTATCTATCTATCTATCAATCTATCTATCTATCTATCTATCTATCTATCTATCTATCTATCTATCTAGCCGCCTACGACTTTTAGCTGCCCTGGCCGTTTCGATAATGGTATCGATAACAAACTTGGTATGGCATAACATGACTGTATTTTGAACATACTTGAGTAGTCATAACATGAAAATCATCACATGGATGTCATAAGTGTCATAATTTACAATTCATGGTCCTGCAGCTCTTGCAGTCGTTTCGTTCACATGGCATGTTGCAAAACTGCTATGGTACGACATCACTGCAAGGCAAGCGCAAGCAACAAACCCTCACATGATAATCATAGCATGCTTGTCATGTAACAACATGACTACATGTCAAGCTCATGATGCGCTCGTGGGCGTTTCACTATCGTCACATATACCAAATTTGGTATTGCGGTACGT
This sequence comes from Rhipicephalus microplus, assembly GCF_013339725.1. Lineage (NCBI taxonomy): Eukaryota > Metazoa > Arthropoda > Arachnida > Ixodida > Ixodidae > Rhipicephalus > Rhipicephalus microplus. Next base: position 1,476 of record NW_023612776.1, on the reverse strand, counting down.
GAATGGATGACGAAGGTATGTGACTGGTATAAACAATATAGTCATGAGAAGCGTGTCTTGTAACAACATGACTAGATGCCACGCTCATGACGTGCTCGCGGCAGTTTCACTACCTTCACTTAAACCAAATTTTGTATAATGGGAAGTGAATTGATGATGAAGGTATGATAATGGTGCAAACATGATAAATTTGAGATGCTTGTCATGTGACAACACAACAACATGCTACGCTCATGATGCGCTCGCGGCCGTTTCGAGAGCTTCACTGGTACCAAACTCGGTATTATGTAACTGTAACGGACGACATAGGGAGTTCACAGATACAAACATGATAACCACAACATGCACGTCATGTAACAGCATGACTACATGCCACACTTATTATGCGCTCGCGGTCGTTGAGCTAGCTCTACATATGCCAAATTTGGTATTCTGTGACGCCAATGGATGACGAAGGTATGTGACTGGTCCAAACATGATAATCATGAGATGCGTGTCATGTGAGAACATGACTACATCTCACAGTCATGGCGAAAATACATTTCGACGTGACGCGGTGCGCGTGCTCGCCGGCGTTCATTTTGTTGCGTCACGCCGGCGTTGCCACGCCAGGCACCGCTCCTGCCATATACTCGCAGGCACGCACCATGCAGCTTTGCTTTGACGCATGCGCATTTCAGCGCGTCCGGCGTCGCTCCGTCATGAAAAGAGGGAAATGCAGTGTTGTCTGGGTAACGCATCTGCGCGAAATGCAGCATGTCACATTTCGCGTCGGTTGCCGTCGGGCCGTGCCGACGAACGCTGGTCGCGCCGGTCGCGCCTGGCGTCAATCTATGGAGTGCTCGCGTTTTGCTAACGTAGCATCGCTGTGCCCAGCGTTCACGCGCGGCAACGCTACATTGGAGCACATTAGGTCGTTTATGATGCACATTAGGTCGTTTATGATGCATTAGGTCGTTTATGAGCCGTTTTGCTAGCTCCACATATAACAAATTTGGTGTTACATGACGTCAATGAATGAAAGTGTATGACTGGTGTAAACATGGTAATCCTGACAAGCGTGACATGTAAGGGTATGACAACACACCACGCTCATAACATGTTTGTGGTCGTTTTGCTATCTCCACATATACTAAATTTTTCATCACGTGACGATAATAGATGAGGAAGGTAAACGACCTATCCAAACATGGTAATCTAGACACGAAAGACATGCACGGCCTCATTTACCTCCACCTCGTAACGTTGTGCTGATTTTAAAGTTACATATCAACCTTTCTCATTCGTGCTTCACATATCATCGATTCCCACGGTACGTGGGATCTGCCATTATTTTCAAGAGTGAGGAGAACATCACTAGTTTGTCAAATAAAAAGAACGCGCGTAAAGTTCAGGGAAGTCATCCATACTATTGAAGTAGCTCAACAGAGGAATTGTTCGAATCTGTTTGGTCAAACGGGGAATCAAAACTGTAGA